>APFE030590777.1:108424-119525 GCA_000404065.3 Pinus taeda
TATTTTTTTTTTTTACTTTTTTTGTGTTTTTTTCAATGTTTTTTTTTTGGTTTTTTTTTGAAATTTTAATGTTTTTCGGAGTCATAACAAAATCTTTTACATCATTATTTCAAAATGTTGAAAATTTACCCAAAAAATAGTTTTATTCCAGCATCAACACTTTTTGTTTTGAAGGTGTTTTTTGCACAATTTTTGCACATTGAAATTTAGTTTTACTTGTATTTTTTTAAAATGTTGGAAATTGACCCTAAAAAAAAAATTCATCATTCCATTATTAACACTTTTCATTTTCAGGTTGTTTTTTGCACAATTTGTACACAAAAAAATCATTCTCATTGCCATTTTTAAAACATGTTCAAAATTGACCCTAAAAAAACCATCATTCTGGTATACACACTTTTCATTTTTAGCATGTTTTTCATGTTTTTTCGGGGTTTTTTGGGCAGAGTTCTCATTTTGAGTTTATAGTTCCCGTTTCAAAGTTTATATTGTTTTATCTTGTACAATTTAGAACATGAAAAAAATGAAATCACAGTTGTAGAAGAAAAATACAAAGCTCCTGATAGTGAAATTTTTTTCATGAGTCCTTATGGCATTTAGATTTTGATAGCTCTATAAGTAGATTAGGATAAGGTGCAGGAATTTAGATTCACAACATGGAAAATAATCACTCTGAAGGTCATGCATTTAGATTAAACTTTAAATGCACAAACAACATGGCAGAGTATGAAGCTCTAATATTAGGACTATAAATGGTTAGAAAACTTGGAGGCAAGAGAGTTCCTATCATGGGAGACTCGAAATTTATTATAAAACAAATAAAAGGTGAATAATATGTAAATAATCCTAGACTTAGCCAATATAGAGAGACTGACCTATGTTTGATTAAGGACCTTCTGGAAACTGTTTTTGCTGCTATTCCTAGGAAACAGAATATGCAAGCTCACAGCTTGGCCACTTTTGTTAGTACCTAAAAATTTCTTTTTTAGCCTAATCACCAGTACATTGCAGAAGTGAGGTATAGGCCTGTTATACCTGACAATTTGAAATATTGGCAAATTTTTTCACAAGATTCTCAAATTTATGATTTCATGAATGCTGAAGGTGAGTTTCAAAACTGTAATATAGATACAGATTGTGTAATAGATAATATCATAGATAATGAGATACATATCAATGCTTTAGATTTGAATAAACCCATTAATTTCACTAAAGTAGAAATAAATAACTTAGAAAATGTAGAAATAGAAGAACTAATGAATGATGATCATAAAATTCTAAACCTTAAAATTAACTTTTTGCCTAAGGGATTAGTCCCATTAGAAGGTCTGTTTGATTCAAATGATGTATCTAGGAAACAAAAAATGGAGCCTTTAAGAGTAGATATAGAACAATGTAACATAGTAACTAAATAAAAACCCAAGCTTATCAAAATATCCAAAGCATTACCTTCACATGAAAAACTGAAATATATAAATCTATTCAAAGAGTTTCAAGATGTCTTTGCCTGGAGTTATGAAGACCTTAAGTCTTATAACACCAGCATAATTCAACATAAGATACCTATCGAAGAAGATCATAAAGCCTTTAAACAGAATCTTAGGAGAATCAATCCAGTTCCTATGGCATTCATCGAAAAGGAAGTAAAAAGGATGTATGATGCCCAAATCATAGCACCCATCAGATATTCAGATTGGGTCTCTAATTTGATCACTACTAGGAAGAAAACAAGAAAAATCATACTCTGTGTTGATTTCAAGAATTTGAACAAAGTCTCATTGAAAGACAACTATCCTCGCCCAAAAATGGACCACATTATTTAGAGGGTAGTAGGCTCGTCAAGAATTTCATTTCTTGATGGATTTTATGGATATAACCAAATCTTAGTTCAATCAGAGGACCAGGCAAAGACTGCATTTACTACTCCTTAGGGTACTTTCATGTATTTCAAAATGCCTTTTGGATTAATGAATGCAAGAGAAACATTCCAAATAGCTATGGATATAGCCTTTGCCAAAGAAATCCATGACCTTCTAGTTGTTTACCAAGATTAAATCACAATGTTGTCAAAATGTCATAATGAACATCTAGTTCACCTAAGAAGAGTTTCCATTAAATGCAGAAAATTTGGTATTTCCTTAAATCCCAAAAATACACTCTTTGTTCTAGAAGAATGTAAACTCTTGGGACATATAATATCCAAAGATGGAATTAGAATAGAGCCAACAAGAATAGAGGAAGTCCTAACCATCACTCATCCTAGAAACATCAAAGAGTTATAGTCATTTTTAGGAAAAATAAATTTCCATATGAGATTCATTTCAAAATTAGCAGAATTAATTAGAGAACTAAATAATATGTTAAGGAAAGATTCAACACTTAAGTGGATAGTAGAGGCTAAACAATTTTTTGAGGCAATCAAGGAAGCCCTTACCAAAACACTAGTCCTCATAAGTCCTGATTTCCAAAAAGATTTTATAATTTTTTTCTTTTGCTTCGAAACATACTATTGCAGCGGTCTTGTTGCAAAAGAATGATCAAGGTTATGAGTAGCCTATTGCATTTTTCAGCAAATCTTTGAGAGATTCTACAGTAAAGTACAACATAATGGAAAAACAGGCACTTGCTTTAGTGAAACCTATTAAAGATTTCAAATTATACATTTTGTATTCACACATGATTTCTTATGTTCCAAATTCAGTAATAAAGGACATTCTGACACAGAATGGGCCTGAAGGAAAGAGAGGCAAATGGATTGCCACTACTTTGGAATATGATATAGAAATATAGCCTACAAAACTTATTAAAGGCCAAGGTTTAGCTCAACTCATGGCTAAATCGAATTGTCAAGCCTTAGATGTAAATTTCATTGGTGCCCTATATTATTAGGAAGAGATGGTGACTCCACATATCAGTGAACCTTTTATAGATTCACCCTGGTATGCAGATATCATATTTGTTTTACTAAACTTACAATATCCTCCTGGTTTATCTAGAACTAAATCTAGATTTTTGAAATGAAATCAATGAAATATTATACCATAGATAATGCTTTATTTTGGAGAGATAATGGTGGCATTCTAATAAATTATTTATTTTCAGATGAAGCTGACAAAGTTATGCAATAATTTCATGCAGGCGATTGTGGAGGACACCAATATTGGAAAACAACTGCTGAAAAAATTCTAAGGGAAGGTATTTATTGGCCCACCCTTTTTGTAGATGTTAAGAAGCATGTGACATCGTGTCATAAGTGCCAGATATTTGAGGGTAAAAGGAAACTCTTACCACTACCTCTCAAACCTATATCCACAGAAGTGTAATTTCAACAATGGGGTTTAGACTTCACTGGGGAAATTCACCCATCCTCCTGAACCCAGCATAAGTGGATTTTGATAGCCATTGATTACTTTACTAAATGGATATAAGTGATCCCTTCTATACAGGACACAGAGTCTGTCATTATCTCATTCCTTGAAAACAATATCCTTTCAAGATTTGGATGCCCCCAAAAGCTCATTATTGATAATATAGTTGTGTTTAAATCCAAGAAAATCTTAGACTTTTGCAACAAATATCACATTACCCTTAGACATTCCACTGCCTATTACCCTCAAGGTAATGGACTTGCAGAATCCTAAAACAAAATCCTTGTTAATATCACCAAGAAACTACTGGAATACAACATGAATTCATGGAACAAAAAGTTGGTAAATACCTTATGGGCAGACACACTAACTACCAAAAAGTCCATTGGTACATCTCCTTATCAGCTAGTATATGGAATGGATGTTCCTTTTCCTTCCTCCTTAGGATTTCTAGTGATGAGGATCATTCAAGAGTTGCAAGTAGAACCAAATGATATCCAAAGGAGGATAAATCAGACAATACACTTGCAGCAAACCAGAGAAGAAGTCTATGTCAAATCACAAGTGATCTAGGATAAAATCAAAAATATTTTTGACAAAAGGACCAAAGCTATTGATTTTTACATAGGTGACAAAGTACTTAAATGGGATTCTAGAAGGTAAGAGAAGGGTAAACATGGAAAAATTTATTTCCTATGGCAAGGCCCTTATATCATTTATGGTTACAAAGGTAACAATGCATTTTTCTTGAGAGAGTTAGATGGAACAGATCTATCAGGAGGACCTATCAATGGTAGAATGTTGAAGCACTACTTATCCATAGATTAATAATAGTTCATTTTACTTTACTCATTGTATATAACATTGCAGAGTTAGATTGGATTTGATCGTAGTCTTTTAACGTTGAAGCCTGGAGAGAAGGCCTTGAGCTTTGAAAGGTTTACCAGCATAAGTATGAATAAAGCAGAATCACAGAGGAGCAAGTTACAAGCCAACCACAATTAGAATTTCAAAGGCTATTGATATTAAATTTCTTGACGTTTCACCAGGAAATTCCATCCCCATGTGGAGCCATTGTTAGGGTCCTATAATAATAGGATTCATAATTTTGAATTGGCTATGGTTAGTCTTGTAATATTGTACATACTTTTTCCTTGTACAAAATGTTTTCCATATTAAAAAATAAAAAATGTAAAGAGGGTATGTCCTAAAATAATAATTAAAGGACAAAAAGGAAGAAAAAGGAAAGATCAAAAATGTGGAAAATATGAACACCAAAAAGAAATAAAAATAGATCATGAGAGTCTGCAAAATCAAATGCCACTACTTTTTAGTTTACTATGCAAAATAATATTGGTTGAAGCTTGTCAGAAATGCCACAATCCATGATGGTCAAATAGCTTAATCATGACTCATTCATGCTTCAAATTTCATGTTGATAGATAGAGAATAAAGATCTAGTCAAACTATTTAACCTTGGCAGATTAGTATTAAGTAGAGAATAAAATGAGTTCATCAGTTTAATCTGGGCCATTGAAAGTTATAAGGTTAGAATTAGATAGTTTACTTATCAAAAGAAAATGAAATAAAGGGCCAGCAAGCTCAAATGCACCCATAGAAATGAAGAAAAAATGTTAGGGCAAATAAATGGTAGGTAGAAGAAATGTAGCAAATGCACAAGGTTACTAAGTCAAAATCACATTTATCATTCTTAATCCTGTGTTTTATGTGTAGAAGGAATTGTGAGCAAGAAAGGATATTTACCAACTTTGTTTACTAATTTCCCCTCATTTCACTACACCCCCACATACTTATTTTCTAATTTCCCCCATTATCCCCTCATTACCTATAAATACCTTTCCCTCTCATTTTCACATTTACCCCTTGGTTTCACAAATTTCCCTATAAATTACCCTTCAAAAATAATCCTCCCTTCCCAAAAACCCCTTTCACTATTGTCAAACCCATTCCCCTTAGTAAATTTCAATTTTCCCCAAAATCCCATAAAACCCCCTTATCCTAAGTTTTTCTTTACTATCCCCCTCTGATTATGTAATTGACACCCCCACTTTATATTTCCTGACAAAACCTTTTAACCCATCAACACTTGGTGTAGTTAAAGAAAACCCGCCATATAACCCATGGTCCCACCTTAATTAACCATTTGTTTATATTGAAAATCCCAACATTATTGGTTAATTAATTACAATTATCTGTAATTAAATCCCAGGCCCTGCCAAATCACTTTCCTGATTCTATCTGTGCAACTTAACTATGTGATATCCCTTTGATATCCTACCCCCAGATCCAACGATGTACAGCCATATTGCATAGATTCATTGTCTGACCGTTAACAACCGAGAGCACGTGAGGCTTGCAGTTTTCGATGAGCACTCTTTGGCTACGTGGCGGCACCACGTTTCGTCCCATGCTAGTGAAAAATATCGCCTGCCATCCAAAAGCGGTGTAATGGAACACAAAACCACCTCCCCACCTAAATTGAGAACTGTCCACTTCTTATTTATAATTTCCATGCCAAAATGTCACCGTTATGAGTTAAAAGGCCAAAAAAGCCACAATTTGCTCTTTTCTTGCATCTTCATTGTAAACCTCTGCTAAGCCATTTGCAACACCTTGAACCTCTGTGCAACCAAATTGACCAACTTTTTCCACCTGAAGACGTTGCAGATACCCAATTGAGGTAGCCAATTGACCGTTGAAGCCTCATTACCTTCTGTAATTACCACAAAACCCCTCTACATGCCAAAATCGCCAATTTGCAGGTATTGTTGGAAAAAACCATAACGTCCCTTGAATTTGAAAACACACAGTTGTAATTAAGTGGTTATTTAATTGAATTCATTAAGAAACACTCTTGAAATTGAAGTGAAACTTATTTGTACATCCCAAACCCTTTTATAGACTATAATTACCCTCCCATAGTTCCAGAGCTTCTAAAATTCACTCCTGAAACAACTAAAAGCCTAAATTCAATTCAGTAATCCCAATTATGGCTTCTCAAGCCTCTCTGGATGTGATTCCTCTACATTCCCCTGACCTGGATATTGACCACATTGCATTAGAAGACATAGACTTCCAAATAAAGGATACTGCTTCCCTTGCTTACCTATTGAATCTCGACTGTTGGAGTAAAGACAAGATCTTAAACTGGAATGCTGACATTCATCTTTGGGAGTCCAATTTGCCAAAGTATTGTTTCCCACAAGTACAAATTTTCGCAGAAATCATTCACTCCTACCAAGCTTGATACATCCCCAGCCAAAGAGCCATAGTCACCCCTGACCAACAAGTTTTGTTAACCATCATAGTATAATCCATTAATCAAATGCTGCAAGTCCAACCAAGTCTAAACGAGACCCCGCTTTTTATTGAGGGCTTACTTAACCTCTATACCAAGTTAGAAATACCCAGGAAGGCTCACATTATCCAAACTTTCATCATTAAAGAGTCTCACAGTCCAATAGATAGTCCTCCATATGCTACCACCATTTGTTCTGGGAGAGGCAAACAAATCATAACCGTGCTCTCCTGCATTTTAGGATCCACTACAGATGAACATATGGATGAGGTTGTCCTTGCTTTCTTTTCCATCTTTTTCCCAAGCAAGCCTCTTGCTGTAATTTACAACTATGCTTAGTTCAGAGAAAATAGGATGCATGAACAATTCATCAGACTACCAAATGAGAGAGTTTTCAAGTATTCTTTAGTTTTATGTTCTTGCACTACCAATCAGACAAATTCCCTATCAAAATTCATAAGTTAGATACGAAAGGCAATCCAAGATCAGTGATCTATTGGACACCCTTGATTCAAAAGTTGTAACATTGATTGTAACACTTCACGAAGGTACTGAAGGGTGGAACAAAGTGCGAAGCAACATGATCGAAGGCAGGTATAGTTGGAATAAACTGACACAGTAAACATATCAAGGGTGTGGAAACTTGGTTCTAGCATCCCCCGACACTTCTTCAGGTGAGACTTCAATTCGCACTCCAGGGGCTGATGCTGAAAGGCCTAGTAGTGCAAACTAACATTGAACCTAGGTTAGGCCCCCATAAGTCAACAAATGTTTCTATTGCTAGGACTGAAATCTGCATGAGAGATGTGTGATGTTGTATCACTGGAATCCAACTAAGAAAGAAATCGAAAGCTGGTTGGACAGAAGAAATCACGAGTTCGCAGCGTAGGAGAACAGAAACTCATGACTGTCAAAAGAACAGTGGCTAGATAGCTACATATATACGAAGATCCACAAAATATTTTTGCGTCCTTCCCTAATGAACTATATGAGTGGATCACGAAGCTAGCAGCTATCCAAGGAAGGTGGAAGCTTGACGGTCTGATTGTGTGGACCCCAGAGATAGTGCAAAGGTTGGAAGCATCAGAGGATAAGATCACATGCGCTGTCAATCGTTGGCTTGATTACATTATAGGAGGATTTGTTACTGAGTTCGCAGTTGACACCTTAGTTAGATATAGCGAGGCAGAGCGACACTTCCTCAAAGAACTGTGAGGTAAGTACGTAAAATCTTTGAATACTTGGATTAAAATGTTGTTATGTGAAAAGCAGGTTATGTATTTACCTTGATGTTTGGGGCTATGTGAAGTGAAAAGGTTTACAAACATGAAGGAGATAAGGGTCAAGAAAATAACCCATTGATTTCTCTCCGAGAAGTGCTCTTCATCTAATAAGACAAAGAATTTTGCGAATCCCACCTAAGCCCACACCACCAGTGCCTTCACCACCATCTTCTCCATCTTCCCCCATACCAACTCCACCACCACCACGATTCAGTATGGAAAACACAGTGAAGTTTCCTATGTTCAAAGGTTTAGGAAATGAGGATCCGAACCAATTCTCGTTGGTTGTAAGGGATATATGGGAAGCGGAACATGTTACATATGACCATATAAACAAAGTGACACTGGTTAGCTCCCTACAAGATCACGCATTGACGTGGTATATTAAGTACTCTAATGATAACTCGAATGCAAGAGTTCCAAATATCCAAACAATGCTAAATAGAGAAATTAGAAAGCCTAAATTTGAAGCACAATTGATTATGGGGTTCATAGATATCACGATAGTACTATTGGGTAGCTAATACGTCATTATTATTATTACCTTTTAACACCTATTTCATCCATTTCTACTCTTCTTTATCATGTCATTTATCATGGTTTATCATATAATTCCATCTTATAATGATCTATGCTATGATGGATAAATATTATTTCTTCTCTTTTGTTTTTAATAAATTGATGATTATGCATGATTATACCAATGATGGTTGTAACATCACTCACCATTTTATCCTCCAAGATATTTTCCAAATGGAAGATTTGATCTCCAAGTCATCATTAAATGTGCCAACTCAGAAATTCTTTGGAATAAGAAGTGATAGTTTTGCATTGGACATTTTGGGCAAATGGAGAAGAATCTGGAAAACCCGAGACATGGGCTTTTTCCAGAACGGACTTGATTAGTTTTGATATGGGCAGTTTTCCCAAATTTGGTCTGTACTAAGAGGAACACCAGGCTCTCTGAAGACATTTTTCTCAGATTCACTGTAGTGGCCCTTTTCCAAATTATCTCAGTTGCAACACCAAATTTGACCTGTTCCTGTTGAATGTTGATGGCGAGATATTTCAAATGTGATCTTGTTTATCAATTTGTTGAGAACAATACAATTTTGTAATAGAAGTCATTTTGTAATCATTACAGTTGTAACTTCTCTTTTCTCTTTGTGTATTTAAATCATAACAAAGATCAGAGAAGGGGGGATTATGGATTCATGATGGATGATTAGAGAGAGAATTAGATGGATCTTTAGATTAGAGATAGATAGGATAGGATAGGAGGAATGGGAGAATTACTATTGAAATTGTAACTTTGATCATCGACTCTTGCTATTGAAGCAGAGCATGAACTTGCTATAATGATTATGCAATGATGAATATATAAAAATAGTTGCAGTTCCTTCGCATCCCCTGAAGCAATCCGACGGTATTCACCGGCGGCTAAGTGCCTGACCCTAGTGGATCCACTTGCTATTTGTACCATTACTTTACAATTCCAGTCATGTGATGGTTTGATTTACTTTTCATTTCTTTGAATTGCATTGCTTTATAATTTCCTGTTTCTTTACATTTCCTTGAAATCGTTTTATGGCATAAAATTGTAATTGAATCACGTTGCCATTTTCTTCCATCATAACAAGATTATTATCCTTTACAGGTTAAATTGTTATGATGTTCATTATGATTATAACGCTTCATTGTTCACTTCAGACTCTTTCATTCATTACAGATTGTTGTTCATTTAGTTTTGCTATTCATTTCCATTAATTTAGTTTTTCTATTCATTTCCAATAATTTAGTTTTGTTGTTCATTTCTATTAATTTAGATTTGTTGTTCATTTCCATTAATTTATTGTTGTTGTTCATTTCCAGTAAATTAGCTTTGCGGTTCAAATAGTCTTTGCTCTTATCTTTCATGAAAGGATTTGGTTTCACATTTTAAATGTTATTGCAACAAGTGTGTTTGTTTCATTTCTACTAGTATCATTATTGATTGAATTGTCATTTCCAGTTAATTGGTTTGGTGTGGAGTGTAAGATCAACAACTGTAAAGGACATGAACTATCATTGTCTAAGTTATCATATTGAGGATCCTGTTTTATTTCATTTGCATCAGTTGACAAAGGAAAGAGTTATTACTACTGCATTCATGACTAATGATTATTTTAGTTTCTTGAGTGAATGATCTAAATTAAGAATATTAATTTTCTTGCCATTGCAATTAGATTTTATTTCAAGCATCCATTTACTCTTGTATGTGGAGCACTCTACTAAAATTTAGAAACATTACTCTTGAGTAAATTACCAACTCAGACTAAGTGCGCTCTTGAAATAGAAAATTGTACCTGGATTGACAATTAATGTGAAGATAATTAGGAGTTAAAAAAACACCTTTTAATACTCAACATTTTGGCACCATTTCTGGGGAGAGTGTAGCCATTTCTAAGGAGTAGTGTGTATCTGATGAGTGCCTGTTAGGAGAGAATTGGGTATTAAAAATGGAAGGTAAGAATATGTGTACGGGGCATGTAAAAGCCCTGCTCCCCGCATGCTTTCTAGTAGGATTATTAAAGAACTTAGGGTAGAAATAAATGTTTGAATTTCTATGTGAATGGCTAGGAAAAAAATAGAAATTTTGAAAAACAAATCTCATGATTTCACTTAAGTGGTGATGTAAGCACCACCCATTTCACTAACCAATTGACAGGAACATTTGAAGGAGGAGCCTTGGAGAAACACATGAAAAACATCTTCTATTATGGTAATAAATGACTCACATTTCTACTTTTGAATTCCCTATCGAAGATCTAGGAGGAGTGACACAAATGCACATAATCCTCCCATCTTCACTACCAAATTTTCATGGCTTGACAAATGAAGATCCATATACATTCTTATTTGAGTTTGAAATACTTTTTAGAGGATATGATTATTTTACTAATGATGAGAGGTTGAAAGTGTTTCCTCTTACTCTAAAAGGAGGAGCTCTCCGATGGTTCATGAGCCTAGGTGGGAACTGCATCCAAACATGGGAGGACATGAAGAACATATTCTTGAAGAAGTACCAAGACTATTCCAAGGTCGATGAAGATATTTTCAATATGATACAAGGGGAAGATGAAAGCTTGGAG
>APFE030590777.1:120886-155239 GCA_000404065.3 Pinus taeda
GATGGTTCATAAGCCTAGGTGGGAACTACATCCAAACATGGGAGGACATGAAGAACATATTCTTGAAGAAGTACCAGGGCTATTGCAAGGCCGATGAAGATATTTTCAATATGATACAAGGGGAATATGAAAGCTTGGAGGACTATGTAGAGCGATTTCATTACAACCTTCAAAAATCAAAACATAAGCATTTGGAAAAAGAGATCTTAAAAACACTCCTTCTTAAAGGAATCAAATATGAATTTTTAGAACTCTTAAATCTGATAGAAAAAGGTGATGTTTTTCAGTTATCATATGATGATGTTTGTGAATTGTGCATAAGGTATTCAAGAGGAATATCCAGGGCTAGTAATAATTCTAGAGATGTTTGTTCTTTCTTTTCCAAATATGCTACAAGAACAAGAGACATAAGAGCTGAAATCAATGCTTTATTTGAAAATTTTAAATTTGATTTTATTAGCTCTCTAAATGCAAAATTGGATGTTTTGTAGGTTCATAAAAATGAAGAATTTGATGAAGTGTTTTTCCCTCATGACCGAAAGGAGCATCCCATAAATAGTTGTTCTTCCTTATCTAGGATGGAAGTATCATATAAAAGAGATGAGGAAGCTACAACAATCATGGAAATTATGGCTTACAGGTATGGTTCAAAACACTTCTTCTCCATTCTCTTACTTGCATAATTGATTATGGAATACTAATGTGTTAGGGCAGCCATGTCAATCTCAATATAACCACCACCAATCTTGTCTACAAATTTGGCATGGTTCATCTTATGATTGTATGACTACTCTCCCTCATCTTGCAGCACAAACACATCCTCCATATTCTCCACCAGCTCTTCCACAACATCCTACTTGCATATCAAAATCATCTACTCAACCTAATCATCTACATCATCAAAATGCTCCATTATGTACACAATTTTTTGCTCAACTCATTCCACACCCTCACCATAATAAACTAGTACAACATACTTAAAGTGTTTAACCGCAAAATTTACCCACCCTTCCCACCCATTCTATCTCACATGCACCGTTGGAGAAAACTCATATTGAGTTTCAGAATGTTTCAAATTCAAAAATTGTAGAAGTTATGGAAAAAAATGAGGTTTCTTCTACTTTTCATCAACAAACCATTTTAAAAGCTCAAGAACATCATGATATGATGGATATGGGAAACCAACAAAGTAAAGGATGTATTGAAGATTGGTTTCACTCCATAATTTGTTTGCAGAATCACTCCATACTTCAACAATTTTTGGCACCATCTTTTCAACGGAAGTTGGCTTCTCAATTTTTGGCACCATCTTTTCAAGGGAAGTTGGCTTCTCATACCCTAATATTTATTAACATGCAATTTTCAAATTTGGGTATGTGCACACTTGAATCCTTATTTCAAAAAAGGCTCCACTGAAAGTACTCTTATAAGTAATCATATTAATTTTTCAAATCAAAGTAGGTTATTGTAAAAAAATAAAATAAATAAGGACATAAATAAATGCATTTTGTTTTTAATGTAAAAATAGTTGTTTTGTTGCAACACATTGTGGAAATCAAAATCGGTGATGAATGTTTTAATTCATTTTTGTATGTAGATGAATTATAACGGAAATAATAGTTCTACAAACACTCATATTCATTTTTATCACCGATTTGGAAAAAAAAATTGAATATCATATTTTTTGGCTTGTGGGCTTGATGAAATTTCTGACAACACAGTTGGAATAGTCATGTTTTGAGGGGCCAAAAGGGAATATTTTTAAAAATTGCTTCTATCCTAAGTAGCTCTTGATTTCTACTTTCCAACCCAATTTGAATCATTCAATTTGTATTTGAAATGAAAAAGTTAGAACCAAAACATTGAGAAGGTGTCTAGTAGGCAACTCAAGAACAGAGTTGGGACAATCCATTTTTCAAAATCTTGCCTATGACTGATTTTCATTTGCATCAGTTTATAGGGTAGAGAGTTATCATTACTGAGTCCTTGACTGATGATTGTTTGAGTAAATGATTTATTTACAAAACATTTCAGTTTCTTACTATTCTGATTAGATTTTGTTTCCAACATTCATTTACGTTTGCATTTTAAGCACTATACTGCAAAACATTACTCTTGAGCAAGTGACCGCCTCAGACTGAGTACATTCTTGAAATAAAAAATTGTCCATGGGTTGGAAGTTAATGTGAAGATGATTAGGAGTTGAAAAGACACCTTTTTGTGTTTCAGATGTCGTTTCCTTCAAATTATAACCCTTCTGCAACATCAATGCAGTGAAAAGCTATTTTTTTTTTGTGTGCCTGCATTTGTTGTGTTGTTCCTCCTAATAGTTGTTGTTCCTCTTAAGGAACAACACCCATTCCTCTTAAGGAACAACAATATTGATTACTCATATTCGTTGATGTTTCTTTTTAAGGAACAACTGTTGTTCCTCTAAAGGAACAATAGTCATTCCTCTTTAGGAACAACAATTTTGCATTCTATATTTTTTTGTTGTTCCTTTCAAAGGAACAACACTTTCGTATGATTGTGCATTTTTGTTGTTCCTTTCAAAGGAAAAACACTTTTGCATTTCTGCTATTCCTTTCAAAGGAACAACACTTTCGTATGATTGTGCATTTTTGTTGTTCCTTTCAAAGGAAAAACACTTTTGCATTTCTGCTATTCCTTTCAAAGGAACATAAATTTCGCATTTTTGCTATTCTTTTCAAAGGAACAACATTTCCGCATTTTCGTTGTTCCTTCCAAAGGAACAACACTTTCACATTTTTGTTTTCCTTTCCAAAGGAACAACACTTTCACATTTTTGTTGTTTCTTTTCAAAGGAACAACACCTCCGCATTTTTGTTGTTCCTTTTCAAAAGAACAACACTTCTGTATTTTTATTGCTCCTTCTTAAAGGAACAACAATTCCTCATTTTTGTTGTTCCTTTTCAAAAGAACAACACTTCCGCATTTTTTTTGTTCATTTTCAAAGGAACGACACTTTCGCATTTTTTCTGTTCATTTTCAAAGGAACAACACTTTCCCATTTTTTTGCTGTAGCATGCATTTTTTTGCTGCTCCTTTTAAGGAACAACACTTTTTTTGGGGTGTATTTTTTTGTTATTTCCTATAGGGAACAACACTTTTTCATGTGCACTTTTCACTGTTCCCTACAGGGAAAACACTTTTTCGTGTGTATTTTTGTTGTTGGCATGCATTTCCTTTGCTATTCCCTACACAGACCAACACTTTTTCGAGTGCTTTTTTTGTTCTTTCAAGAGAATAACACTTTGGAAGAATTTTCAAGAACAACCCTTCCTTCCTCTTGTGGGCTTACGCTTAGTTCATCTCAACCACATTTTACTAATTCCCTTCATGGAATGAAGTATACTACTTTGATGAGGACAATAATTATGGATTCTTTTGAAGCAAGTTAATATCATTCACGTTATGATCTTTAACAAGACAACTCCTTGATGATAGATTATTTTCAAAAGGGACACAATTATTTATATACTACTTTAATGCATTATTTTCTACTATACATGATATTGATTGATCATCTTAATACCATGCTGGTTCTACTTTTCTTGGTTATAATATTCTTTGTCTATAATAAATGAGATTATGGGTATAACTTTTTTTTATTGACATGTTTGACTTCTTCCACCATCCCTGCTCTTAAGGAGTACTAAGCCTCCCTCTTTTTATCATAAAAATCTGTAATAACAACAAAATTTTGTTCGTAGATGGAGGATAGGGGGTCTCATTACGAGCTAGCCTACCATGTTCATAAGGTTGTAACAAAATGACATTCCCATTATGGCCACCACACCAAGGTTATGATCCATTGAATAGCCAAATTATCCTTAGAACGAGAGGTCGCATTACGAGCCGTCCTAATCACTTTTGCTACATCCCAGTGAATGGCAGTGTGGTTATTTGGTTACCACTCCACCACACTAATCTCTTATGTAGAACAACACTGGAACTCTCCATTTATAAATTGAGGATCCTGGCTCATATGTGTTAAAAAGCAACCCCGTCGAGGCTATGGACGCCTGTTGGCAACAGAGGCTCTACGTATGGTATTAAAGTTATATCTTATCGTCAATTATTACTATAATACCATTTCTTATTCTCTATTTGTATCGGAGAAGTTATTTCCTTAATTTTCCCTATTTTGAACCTTTATGTATGAGAAATTGATTTATGATCAATTGCATCATTTTCAGCTAGAATACCATCAACAAAGCATCTTTTTGGCATATTGTTGTTCTTTCTCTTTTTCATAACTTATCGTCAATCCAAAGTATCCTATCTCTTATTCATAACTATCTTTATACACTTTGCTCTCATTATAACCATAACTCTCGCTGTCCTATCATTGATATGTGTACTCTGCTTCATTTATTGTTGTATTGTTCTTTCCCTTGCCTTGCCATTAGCATAAAACCTTTCATAGGCTTTATGGTCTTGGAATCCCTTTTCCAATTGGAGGGGGGAATGTATGAATTATGGAATAGCATGAGATATAATCACTGCACTCTGCCATAACTTGTTGATTTCACAAAATATTAGTATTGCATGTATACAAAAGTTTTTCTAATTGAAATTTTTGCATGCATCTTATCTGTCACTATTCAAAACTAACACTGTGGATTCAAGAACATTGTATGAAAAATAGTGATTTGTTTACATGAGAACAACAAGTATGGGGGTGTGAGGAAGGTGGGAACTCTAATCACAGCATGACCACACTATTGCAACTAACAGAAGAGGCTCGAGCAACTCGTAAATGTGAACAATTATTCAGACATGATGTGCTTTCCTGGATTCCACGTTTTCGTATCACTTTCAGCATCCACTCTGCCTATATCAACTTCAACAAATGCCAATCCATATATGTTATTCCACATTTTCCTTTTTGGAGGTAAAACTTTAGGTAAATTAGCATAATTTTCTAATTTATTACAAATTTAGGAGAATTTCATGAAAATTCATTTTGAGCATTATTTATCATCATTCATTCCACATATTTACCACTTTACATTTTTCAGCGGCATATCATCTTTCAGTTTGGGGGAGTATTGCTTTCATTCATTTCTTTCTTATGACCATGTCATTAATATTCTTTATCATCCATTGTTATTCTTATTCATTCTCAACACCTCCTTTATTCCATGTTGTTTTACACCAAGCATATATTTCAACACATTGTGGCAACCCCTCTATTTGTATTCCAACATTGCATGAGGGCATGCTAATTCTTCAATTTGGGGGAGGAATTGCTACGCATGATGGGTGTTTTCTACTTTTTTTTCTCATTTAAGGCCTAAAATTTCATTTTTATAAAGTGCATAAATTGATTTCCATATATTTTTAAAACTATGAACTCAATTCCTATGATTTCTTGAAAAAACAGACGCATTATTAAAATACAAAAAACTAGATAATTTCAAGTTAAATTAGTTCATAAAATTTTAGAAATCACGCATTATCACCTACAACCATTTTGTTTATATCTCATCATTCGTGCATCAAAACAATCTAATTTTTGGATCATAGAGGCATTCATATATTATAAATTTACTTGCAACATTTCAACAAAATCTGGTTTAGAGTTTTTGAGAAAATGGTTAATGAAGTTTGTTGTTACTTATATCATATTTTGCTGCAACTTCATATACACATAAGTTGAACATTAATGTAAAAATTGTTACGCCTTCATCAAGATTGCTAAAATTGAATATTCATTATTTGAGGAAGGATTCATTTGTTCCATCCATTTCATGAGTTGGGATGAACATTTTTTTATTATTATTGCTTGGTTAACACAGAGTCTTTGGGTTGCATGAGGACATGCAATATATTCATTTTTGGCTTGGACGAGGACATGCAATATATTCAGTTTGGGGGTATGTTGGGTGGCTAATATGTTATTATTATTATTACTTTTTAACACCTATTTCATCCATTTCTACTCTTCTTTATGATGTCATTTATCATGGTTTATCTTATAATTCCATCTTATAATGATTTATGCTCTTATGGATAAATATTATTTCTTCTCCTTTATTTTCAATAAATTGATGATTATGCATGATTTTACCAATGATGGTTTATTAATAAATTGGTTGCGAGATCACTCACCATTTTAGCCTCCAAGATATTTTCCAGATGGAAGATTTGATCTCTAGCTCATCATTAAATGTGCCAACTTAGAAATTCACTAGAATAAGAAGTGATATTTTTGCATTGGACATTTTAGGAAAATGGAGAAGTATCTGAAAAATCTGAGACATGGGTTTTGTCCACAATGGACCAGATTAGTTTTGTGACAAGCAGTTTTCCAAATTCGGTACGTACTAATAGAAACAAAAGGTTCTCTGAAGACGTTTTTCTCAGACTTGCTATAGTGGTTGTTTTCCGAATTATCTCAGCTGCAACACCAAATTTGAGTTGTTGTTTTTGAATGCTGATAGGGAGATATTGAAAATATGATATTGTTAATCAATTTGTTAAGAACAATCCAATTTTGTAATAGAAATCATTTTGTAATCATTACAGTTGTAACATCTCTTTTCTCTCTGTGTATTTAAATCAAAACAATGATCACAGAAGGGGGATTATGAATTCATGATGGATGATTAGGGAGAGAATTAGATGGATCATTAAATTAAAGATAGATAGGATAGGATAGGATTAATGGGAGAATTACTATTTAAATTGTAACTTTGATCATTGACTCTCATTGTTGAAGCAACACAAACTTGCTGTAAAGATTATGCAATGATGAATGTATAAAAATAGTTGCAGTTCCTCCGCATCTCTTGAAGTAATCCAGTGGTATTCACCAGTAGCTAAGGGCTCGACCCTGGTGGATCCACTCACTATTTGTACCATTACTTTACAATTCCAGTCGTGTGATGGTTTGATTTACTTCTCATTTCTTTGAATTGCATTGCTTTACAATTTCATGTTTCTTTACATTTCCTTGAAATCGTTTTATGGCATAAAATTGTAATTGAATCACATTGCCATTTTCTTCTATCATAACAAGATTACTATCCTTTGCAGCTTAAATTGTTATGCTATCAATTCTGATTATAAAGCTTCATTGTTCACTTCGGACTCTGCCATTCATTATAGATTGTTGTTCATTTCCATTAATTTAGTTTTGTTGTTCATTTCCATTAATTTAGCTTTGATGTTCATTCCCATTAATTTAGTGTTGCTATTCATTTATGGTAAATTAACTTTGTTGTTCAAATAGGCTTTGCTATTATCTCTTTCATGCAAGGATTTGGTTTCACCTTTTAAATGTTATTACAACAAGTGTGTTTGTTTCATTTCTACTAGCAGCATTATTGATTGAGTTGTCATTTCCAGAGAATTGTTTTGGTGTGGAGTGTAAGATCAACAACTGTAAAGGACATGGACTATCACTTTCTAAGTTCTCAGATTGAGGATCTTATTTTATTTCATTCACATCAGTTGACAGAGGAAAGAGTTACTACTACTGCATCCTTGACTAATTATTGATGTAGTTGCTTGAGTGAATGATTCAGAATATTAAATTTCTTGCCATTGTAATTAGATTTTATTTCAAGAATCCATTTACTATTGTATTTGAAGCACTCTACTACAATTTAGGAACATTACTCTTGAGTAAATGACTGCCTCAGACTGAGTACATGCTTGAAATAGAAAATTGTACCTAGATATACAATTAATGTGAAGATAATTAGGAGTTAAAAAGACACATTTTATACCTCAACAACTACCATACGAGACACCATGGGAACTAGATCAGAGGCCAAGATGTATGATTTACGAAGCCAATATAAATCTGACAGATGGACAACATCGTGAGTGGTATGTAGCTTCGCTAGTACCACATTTAAGGAGTGCGCAATTGCAGCAGAAGATAACAACTAAGGAGAATGCCTTAGAGATTTCTATGATGCTACATGGGACTCTGATGCAAGATCCTAACCAAGCAGTTCAGTAGATCCACGCGCAGCTGAAGAATCTGTGCCTTGAGATGCAAAGCGTGAAGTATGATAGGACGGTTTGGCTAGGGGTATGTGAAGAAGTATGGTGCATGAAATGGAAGAGACAAGGTCATGATAAAGGCCACTGCTTGGTCTTTACCAATTACCTTGCAAGAGGAGGACCAATGCCTGTAGGACCAGAAGCTCAAGCAGGACATAGCACAGTGACAAAGGAGCGCTACCGCCTCCTAGTGAGATCCAGTATTACAACAATAATGTTACAACTCCTGGGGCTTCCTTCTTTACTTTTATCAATTTGGTAGTTCGTAATAAATTTGGAAGTGACAATGTTGTATGCACAAGTACTAGCTCTTACTGCATGCTGTCACTTGATCAGCTGGTGCAAGTTCGCTAGGAGCTTAAGCCAACTTCTATGAGTTCTTATAAGAAGCTTTAACTATGATGAAAGAAAAATAACTATATAGGGGCTATTCTATTTGCAGAAAGAGAAGGAAAACTGAAATTTAACGCAAACCCTAGCAAACCCTAATTTACCTATTAACCCTACTTTTGCAAGAAAAGAGATGAAAAATGATGAAATGAGTGTCATTGACTACTGAAAAGGTAAACTAAATTTATTCAAGATAATTCTGAAAAGAAATGAGAAGAAAACATCTTTTTCTGCTTTTGAGTGTTTTTATGTGGAATTATTATGCTTGTGATTTATCTGGTTGCAATTGTGTAGAGGTTTGGTGGAAAAAGAAGATGGAATTGGCTTTTGCAGAAAGTGAGGAAGGTGTGGAGAGGTCCTAAAAATCCCATAGTACCCTTCTGAAGATTTCCATAGTGATTGGACTTCGAAAAATCACTCAAAGGAAATTCTACAGGAGGCTGCAGGGGATCTACATGAGGATCTACAGGAGGAGGCCGAGAGCTATTTTTGGAGTTTTGAAGGTAGATAAAATGATGGGAAATGGGAACTGAAGGCTAGATCAAGGTGTTGAGATATTTAGAAGATAGCAAGGAAGATCAGGGATGAATGTGATGGTTGGATTTGTTCGAATGGCAAGAAAGCAACTTTATGGAAAAAACGCAGAAATTAGGGTAGATTGGCGAAATGTTGCGAATGAGATGGGAAATATATGAGAAGTGAGTTGGTGTTGGCTATTCTACGAATTTATGGTGAGCTGGGGTGTCCTGCAAGAGAGCTGCACATCTATTTATCAAAACTGACGGAAGAAAGAACTAACTATACCATGAAAACAAAACTTTGTCTAGCTTGACCTAATTTCTAACCTACAAAAAGAAAATGCTGAACAGTAACCTATGAACATAAAAGCATGCAAAGAGATCTATGGTAAAAGAATAAGAAATGACCTGAGCAACTGAATATGAACCAATATCAATCTTTCCAAATCAAGCTATCACATTAGCAATTGCATGGAAGAGAAAAAATTGTGTTTTTGGTTTCAACAAAAGTGCCTTGAGCTCAAATCATAGTCCTAGGAAGGGAGAAAATTAGGGCCCGCTCTTGTCCTTTTTGAATCTTATTCTGTCATTATAGTAACCTACTTTAGCAACTAAAACAAGAACAACTATATTAGCCATCAAAAGAAACCTAATCTAACAAAGTAAAATGAATCTATGCAACAGAAATTAACTCATGAACTAAAGCAAAAACATATAAGTACATAGTAGGAGGTGTTGGGTAGCTTGGGTCGGGCCCTAACCAAAGAGATTTAGCCCTCTGAACAGATCAGTATTGGCTCAAAAACTGTTCATCCTCATTATAAAAAATAACAATTATATTACATAAACTGTTCTAAAAAAGGAACTCGAAAGTGAGTTGACCACAATGTTGCACCAAAGTGTGAAAATATACTAATAACTAGCTAACCTACTGAGGCTCTAAGCTTCCTTATTTATACAAATGGAGTCCTCTAACAATCCTCCTAAAATCAAGGAACTTGGCTTCCTAAAACTAGAGATAAACAACATCCCTACTTTATTTGCTCGGCTGCCCCTTGGAATCATCAATGTGGACCTTTGTGCTTCAAGCTGTTGATGGAGGATTCAAGGAAAGGGGTCACAAATGAAGGAGACACCCCCCTAGAAGTCCTCTTCCCTATTTTCCTTGAGTTTTGGTTTCCATTTGCTCATAAATCCCTTGAGTTTGTCCAAAATTGACCAAAAAATCTAAATAAGGCACATATTACAGTACATGGCAAAATGACTAACCCAATTCACTTTATTAGCATAAATATATTAAAAAACATGCAATAAATTAATGACAATGGTGGATTAAGTCGAAATAAGAGGCAGAATGAGCTCATATAATTACCCATTTCTAGGGCTCATCATCACCCTCCTGCTGAATGGGATACACATCCTTTGAGCAACTAATCTAACTCTTCATCCTTGATGGCTCTGATAATTTCCTTGATATCACAAGCCTCTGATGTGATGTCTTCCTCTTTATCATGGAAACCTGCTTTCCTATCCACTTCTTCTCATTGTTTCTGTTCTTCCTCCTCCTTTACTCCTTCTAGCAGTCCTAGCAGCAGTGGAGGATTGAATTTAAGGCCAATCCAATTTGCCTTCAAGCTTTGCATTGAGTGCTTATATAGGGGCACTCTCCTCATGGCTTCCTTCTTCTTGTTTGGGGAGTGATACTCCTTGATCGTTAGGCTGTGTGGCAATGTATTCCACCTTCTCATGTAGGCATGAATGCAGTCATTGCCAAACAATCTCTCCATTTCCTTGAAATGAGCAATAGCCTGGGCTTGCTTACCAACATAGTTAGGGACAACATGAGGATTAACTGCAAGGTGTTGGTGGGCATAGATGAGAGCCAAAGGTTCTGTTGGTTTTTCTCTAACCATTAGGGGTTCACTTAGCTCTTTTGCCATCATTTTCTATATTTCTACTGCCTTTTTCTCTTCATGGCTCATCCAAGATGCCATAACCATTAATTACAAGTCTCCCAATGCAGTATTTGGGTCCGATAAGCTCATGTCAGTAAGTGCCATGTTGTGCAGGTAAAATTATGCTAGCTTCACTTTATCCTCAGCTGAACTGTGATCACATAAATGCATAAATTGGCCATAATCCTAAAAAGGTATTGTGCCCCTCTGGGTTAGTGTCTTAATCTGAAATTGGAGCCATTGATCTTTGAGGTATAGTGCATATTATTTGGCTGGCTACTTGCACTGTAATGCGTCTATTGCCCAGCTGGGCATGCAGGTTAACTGTGCTTCCTTTTCATGTAGCTGCCATTTCAAAATCACTACCTCATTTTCTGCTTGGGATTCTTTTTCTTGTTACTGTTTCATCAATGTCTCACTGTCTCTTTGGGGTTCCTCTCTCCGTTGTTGTCCTTTTAAGATTGGTAGCTCATTTCCTCGTTTAGGTTCCCTTTCTTGTAGCTACTTTTTCAACATTTCATTTTCTTCCTCCAATTGAGCTCTTCTGATGCTTTTTGTATGCCTGACCATGCTCAATTCTTTTCCCATCTCTCTCAACTTGTTTTCCATGTGCCCAATGTCTTCTACCCCTTTTGATTTTGCAATTTGCATCCATGTATGGGTCTGGACTCTTTCTTTTTCTAGCTCGAAGAAAAGAGGCACTGCAAACTTTTGTGGGATGATCTTCCTCCCTTCCAGAAGGTTGTAGTAGGAGCCTAAGTTAGGAGGTCGAGGCTCTGGTATCTCTTTTGCCTTGTCTTCCTCCTGGGTCTATTCTTCTGCCTTCTGTTCGAGTTTTTCAGTTTCTTTGAGCTTTGCCAATCTCTCCTATAGAGAGGTCTGTGCCTCCTATAGGACTGTTTTAGAGTCCATTAATTTGATCCTTTCTTTCCAAGTAGAGGTCTTAGGACTTCCTCTCTCATAAGTGATGGAGATTTTGGGGGGAGATTCATCCTTTGTTACAATAGGTACATCCTCAATGATGATGGGTTCCTTTGAAGGTGGTTGAGGCTTCCACATCTTGATTCCGGTGCTCTTTCGAGCTTTGAAGTACATAGATGGTTGCCTTTTTCTTTTCCCTTTTTGCTAAGCTAGAGTACTAAGTGCAGCAAGAATAGTTGATGCTTCTCTTGCTAGTGTCTCGGGAGACACTTCTTCTTGCTATTTTTCATTTTCTTCATTTGACATTTTTCTTGTGTCTGTTGTCTCTGATTTTGTTTATGTTGTCTCCGGTCTTGTTTTCTCCTCTACTTTCTGAGTTTTTGCCTTTCTTTTGGCAACCCTTTTGTGAGTTTTCTTGGGCTTCTTCTTTTCAGTTCTTTCCCTTTTCCTTTTCTCTGCTGCGGTTTTCTGTTTTTATGCTTTTGATGCTATTTTCTTCTCTACTTTAGGCTCAATTGTGTTGGTGTCATGTTTTTCTTCTCCTCTCTATTTTTCTTCTTTTCTTCTTCTAATTAAATATTTTGCGGTTCTTCATGGATTTCCTTCTCAGGTTCCTCTTTCTGTTCCTCCTTTTCACTGTCAGATGGACTACGATCATTAGTGAGAGCTTTTATGTCATCTTCTTTAGTCATGTTCCTGAAAATCTCCTAGGCTATATGGATTGTGTATGTGTGGAAGGCATCCTCCACTAGCAATTTAATGAGCCCATGGTGAGCCAATTGGTCTGGAACCCCTGCATTCAATTTGGTCCTACACTATATCAAGGATTGGAGGATAAAATATGGAAGACTGAGTTTTCTAGATGTAAGCAGGTCCATGCCATATCTTAGTTCATGTAACAGTCTAAAATGATAACCATAAACGATTTTGTATCTTCCTTCACAAGAGATATACTTCATGATCTGATAGCTGAGCTCACCCCATGGATAAGGTATACCTGTCCTTCTGATCCCATTCTTATCCTCCATAGGATGTTCATCAAGCTGGAAAAAGGTCTTTTTAGCAACCTGTCTTAGTGGTTTTTTTTCTTTGCTTTAGGGGAGCCCAGGTGGAAGAGTTGTAATTCTGCTGATGAACTTTGGTGTAAGTTATATGGCTAGACCCCTAAAACTGACTCTAGCATGGGTTTTTGAGTGTGTTTTAAAGACAATAAAAATTCCTCTGTAACTTCCTCATCATACCCATAAAATTTCTCAAAGAAAGGCATCCAATTTTCCCTGGTAAAGAGGGCTACCACTTCTGGGTGTTCATGCAATATGGTGGAATTCAAAGGCTCCTTTCTCATAAAACCGCCTGTCATGATGTTTAGTGACTGCTGTAAATTCTCAGGTGAGGAGGAAGGAAGCAAATTTTCAAACCTGAAAATAGAGGAACAGTTGAGGTTTTTTCTTTCTGGAACTAGAGAGGGAATTTTCGTGTTCTTCTTTTTTAACAAAAGAAATTTGCAATTTTCCTTCCCTTCAAACCCTATTCTCAAACTTAATTTACTTCTCGGTTTGTTTGAGGGAAACAATATTTAAAAAAAGAAAAACAGAGAGTATACTAGACAATGTTTTTTCCTTTACACAAAGTAAGCAAACCACCCAATGCAAATTCATTGTTTACAGGCTTAATTTCCTATCGTTGCATCACTTCTTCATACAAGAGAATAC
The DNA here is from genome assembly GCA_000404065.3 of Pinus taeda. Classification (NCBI taxonomy): domain Eukaryota; kingdom Viridiplantae; phylum Streptophyta; class Pinopsida; order Pinales; family Pinaceae; genus Pinus; species Pinus taeda. The sequence continues at coordinate 134,426 of APFE030590777.1, forward strand.
CACAGAGGAGAAAGAGACAGCCTTTTAGTGTAGAGAGTAAAATGGAGAGACTATATATATTTCAAAAAACATAGGCAGACTTATGTTCTCACTTTTTTTTTTCAACTCAATACTTCGCTTCAAATCCCACTACCTTTTGTAGATATATAACATGCAGAGTGGGTTTTTTGAGCCTACCTCTTTTGAGCTCAAATTTGGCATTAAATCCTGAATTGTCCCTCTACAGAGCTGCTCACTAGCCTTCCTATAGAAAGGCTCCTGTAGACTATGTTTCCACTCCTGTAGAGTGCGATAATGCTCCTATAGAGCCCGATAAGCGAAAGGATTTCAAAACTGATAGAGAGTGACTGTTTCGAGGTTCTGAAGGTGGTAGGTAAGTTGTTGTAGTCGAGAGCACGATGATGAAAATGAAACAAAGTTGATGAAGGCGTCGACTGCAGCGTACTTAATCTTATGGCATGCTCTGTGGTGACGAGGTGAGGTGGCAGGAAGGCTACGTTATCTTCATTCAGATTGTTGGTCCCCACTCTAGTGCCATTATGATACTTCATGCCGCCTGCCTACAATCACTTCCATCATTCCTGTTGTACGCCGACACTATTACCTGTTTTGAGTTTTTCTTCTCGAGTTGACTGAACACACGTGCCGATTGCACCCACTGAACAATGTTTGAATTAGACAAGGCTTGTTTGAACTAGACGAGGGTGGCTAGTTAGTTGGCCACCAATTTCGTTTCATCACGACCATCTCAATGGTTCATGCAGTTTCTAAATAATATTCATGCAACAGAGGAATAGGTTTAGTCACTTACTTGTTAGTCACTACTGTGCTTTGCATGCTCAGACTTTGACACTCTAGTGATGGATTGCTACTGCTGTTAGCGCTTGTGGCTTCCGAACTGGTGACTTGGCTACCTCATTCTGGTGATCTTCTAATTAGGAACGACTCCTTGCGTGTTGTATACACCTGTGGCTGCATTGACCCTACCTCTAGAGCTTGTTTTTTTAAGGGGATCAATTGTTACAAGAATCCTGCAGGATTTCCTCTAACTGCTTCTCCCTCTAAAATTTCTGGCTGAGGATTGAGCATGGACTGAAGAGATAGCTGAGGAAGGTTTTGAAGGAAAAGTAAAAGGAGCTAGTATGCACTAGGTAAGAAACAAGTTAAGGATGCTATTGTTTTATTCTTCATCATTTAAAAAAAAAACAAAAGAAACAAATTTTTTGTGTTTTTTGTGCAGGGAAGAAAAAAGCAAATGTAAATGCAGTGGTGCATGTATGGAATGGAGAGTTGGGGGCATGAATAGTGGTAGGGAGGTCCACAGGTCTTCTGGACAAATTTCTAGCCCTCTGATTCTTTTCTAAACTTGATTTCCAAAACAAGTGAGAGCAGGGCCTAGGAAAAGACAATGGCGATGGAGAAATGATCGATCAAGGGTGTATTCAACCTAGCCATGTCCTTTTTTTCTTCTATGACCTTCATGCAATCTGCAATGCATTCAAAAGAACTTAGTTTTTCTGTTATTTTTCTTTTTTTTCTCTCCTTTTTTTATGATATAGTTAGGGTGCCTACTGGAGGTTTCACCCTTACTGCCTGCCCTGGGTGCCTCCAGGAGGTTTTTACCCAGGGATCTTTTATTCTCTTTTTCTCTCTCTCTCTCTTTTTTTTTTTTTTTTAGGGTGTGGTTGGAGTGGAGGCAGAGACTTGCTCCACTACCAACACTATTTTACTCAGATTCTTAATGAATTCTTTCTTGGAGAGGGGCTTCCTATAGATGTTCAACCTATGCCCATTGATGAGCATGGGGATGGCTACTTCGTCTATGGTCCGAATCAGAACTGGACCATCATCATTGCACTTTTCTACTTTGTATGGTCCCAGCCATCTTGTCCTCAGTTTGCCCTTGAAATATTTATATCTTGAGTCATACAGCAGCGCCCAATCTCCTTCCTGGAATTGTTTTTCTTTGAGGTGTCTGTCATGCCATATTTTCCTTTGAAGTTGGACTACCTCTGAGTGGAGAAAAGCTTCCAAACTCTATTCATCCAATCCACTTTACTGAAGTACCCTTTCCTTTTGTGCATGGCTGAGATTTAGGTCTAGCTAAGCTGTCATCCTTAGTGTGTTATATTTAGATTCTATTGATAGCAAAGCCTTCTTCCCATAAACCAGCTCATAAGGTGTGAACCATGTGGTGGTTTTCCAAGTGGTGTTATAGGCCCAGGTGGCCTCAACCAATCGATATGCCCAATCTTTTCTATTGCTACTCACTACCTTGGTCAAAATTCCTTCCAAATCTCAGCTAGTGACTTCCACCTGTCCATTTTCTTGCAGATGATAAGGGGTGGAAGTTTTGTGCTTAATTTCGTGGTGTGTGAGTAAGGTTTCAATCAGATTGGAGCTAAATTGACTCTTTGGATCTGTGACTAATTCTCTTGGATAACCAAACTTGTAGAAGATATTCTCCTTCAAAAACACAGCTATTTTTTCTTCTGTTGCTACCTTGATCACTTTTGTTTCTGCCCATTTTGTTAGGTAATCAGTGCACACAATGATGTAAGATTTCTGTTTTGAAGTAGGGTTGACAAGACCCACAAATTCCCTGCCCCACTTCTTAAATGGCTTGAATGTAACTTGAGGTTACAGAGGCATCTCATCCCTTGGAGTAGGTTTCCCCATCCTTTGGCATTGGTCACATTGGCTGATATATCTCCTAACATCTTGATGAAGAATGGGCCAATAGTAACCTGCTTATATAATTTTGAAGGCAATCCTCTTTGCTACAAAATAGCCCCCATATGGCCCATCATGAGAGGTTAGGAGAATGTCAAAAACTTCCTCCTCTTGAACACATCACCTCAAAATCTGATCTGGGCCAAGTTGGAAGAGATTGCCCCCAATCTAGGTGAATGGGGCACTTTTCCTCACCATCTTGGTCTTCTCTTTTTAGGATAGGTGTGGCGGAAACTGTGATGAAAACAAGAAATTTGCTATATCATCAAACCATGGAGAGAGTACTGAGACAGAAAATAGGTGTTCATTTGGCATTTGATCATCCTCCATTCCTTTTTCACCTGTATGTAGATCTAGTCTAGATAGAAAATCAGCAATAACATTTTCCTTACCCGACTTATCAACAATGGTTAAATCAAATTGCTGCAATAAAAGCAACCATGTAATAATATGAGCATTTACATCTGGTTTGTTCATTAAATACCTAATTGTAGCATGATAAGTGTGTATGAATGTTTCATAGTCGGTGATGTAGTGTCTGAACTTATTTAGGAAATGGACTACAACTAGGAGCTCCTTTTTGGTTACAGTGCAGTTTAATTCTGCATTGGACAAGTTTTTACTTACAAAATATATGGCATAAGGCAGCTTCTCATCAATTTTCCTAAAGGATGCTCCTCTCCCTTTGTTCGAGGCATTTGTATGAATGTGGAAAGGTAGGGCCTAGTTTGAACCTCTCAAAATTGCGACAGCCACTAGTTTACTTTTCAAGGTATCCAGAGCCTCTTGACAGTTGTCAGTGCATATGAACTCAGCATCTTTCCCCAAAAGACCAAACAATAGAGAGACTAGCTTACTTAAATCCTTAATGAATCTTCTGTAATACCCTACTAAGCCTAGGAAACTTTGAACATCTCTTACCTTTTGAGGAGCTGGGATCCTGTGGATGATGGCAATTTGGTTGGGATCCACCTGTAATCCTTGTTGAGAAATTGTATGACCTAGCACAGTCCCTTCAGTTATCAGGAATTCACATTTTTCAGGACTAAGGGATAAGTTCATTTAATTTAACTTGTTTAAAACTTTTCCCAAGTTAGTCAAATCTTCCTAGAAGTTAGAACCATAAGGGGTAAAGTCATCCATATAGATTTCAAATGAATCATGAACCAGTTCAGCAAATATACTCAGTACTACTCTTTGGAAAGTGGCGGGAGCATTGCACAACCCAAAAGGAAGGACTTGGTATGCAAAAGTACCCCAAGGACAAGTGAAAGTGGTCTTATCTTGGTCTTCCAGGCTGATTTGGATCTGGTTGTACCCACTGTTATAGACATATTTGGCCACTGTAACCCGAATCTTATATATCGATAAACCAAGGGTTCTTTAACCCCTAAAAATGTTGTTTCATGCCCTAAGGGATCATGGTCAACTGATTACATCATTCCCCAAAAGTTCCACCTAAAAAAGCAGTCAGAACTGGCCAAAATTGGACCATACTAACTGCTCCACTGTCAAGGTGCAATGCATACTGACTCCTACACTAGCCAGGTGTGATGCATACTAAAGAGGCCTTCTCTGGGGTGCGATGAGCAAGAATGGACAAATGTCTGAGACAGTTTGCTAAGTGGATACTCATGGAATCTTCTAGAAACTTCTCTTATGACACTTGCCTCTCTGAATTTGCCTAGGGATGAGTAAGAGATCCAAGAAATCTCCAAGTGGAACCAAGAACTACAAGTGGAATGACAGTAATAAAAAACCCAGAGATGACTCACACCCTTGCAGATATCTATAAATGGATCCCTCATCTGAGAGATTTGGAGGCTGGAATTTTGTAATTTGTAAGGAAGTGTTGATAGTTTTTCTTTGAGGGAACATTGTATTGTTGGGTGATCTTGCTTTTCATGAGGTGAAGAGGGCTTTGATTCTGGGAGGATGATGTTGGATCAAATAGCTGGGTTGTAATCCTCTCTTCTATTATTAATAAAGTTCTTTGAGTTTCCTCCATACAATGTGTACTTGTGAATCTTGTTATTTGCGAATTCCATTGTATGTTCAATGTATTTATGATTCTACATTATTTATGATATAATAGATCAATATGATTTGATGGTGTTTTGTTACTTTGTTTCTACATGTATTCTCTAAGTGGGACAGGTAAGAGAGGAGTTGCAAGCTCTATCAAGGGGGAGAGAAATCAAACAAGGAGTCAAGCAAAAGATCTAGGTTGGTCCCTTTTCTTCTCTCTTATCTATCATATATAAAGGAAATCACAAATTGCTTTGGTTGTTTGTTTCTAGGATAACTGCCAATCTTAGTGGGACTAGCAGATCGAAAAGACACTAGTTTTCCTAGAATCACTCGCCAGGCCATATAATACTTGATCTATGAAAGGCAAAGCAAAATGTTCCTTCTTGGTGGCCTTGTTTAATTCTTAATAATCGACATAGATTCTCCACTTCCCATTTTTGTTTGGCACTAGCACCAAAGGAGAGACCCATTTTCTGTCAGAGATGGGGTAGAGGAATCCTGCATCTAGTAACTTTTGCAGTTCTTCTTTGACAATGTCCTTAAGGGCTGGATTCATCCTCCTTTGAGGCTGCCTAACTATTTCGCAATATTCCTTAATGTAAATGTGATGAGTGTAGATTGAAGGGTGGACTCCCTTCATCTCCTTATAGCTCCAAGAAAAAGCACACAAGTGGTTTTTCAATAAGCTACACAATTCTTTGTCCTGAGAGGTGGATAGATAAGTTGATATTCAAGGTTCTTTCTCGGCCAAATTCCACATTCTTAACTCGAAGGGAGGTCAGATCAGCCACACGGAGATCAACTAAAGGAATGGCTTGGGTTTCTTCCACCAACTCTTATAATGGCAACACACGGGGTCGATTCTGAATCAAGTCTTCAATAAGATCATCCTTGGTTTGTGGGCCCCCCATGGTAGCTTATACTGTATACAATGGTGTGAAATAGACTTCATCCTCATCTTCCTCTTCCAACTAGAGAGGTAAATAATGTTCTAACAAAGGTTGGGATGGAGGATATAGGACTAGCTGCTTGGACATATGCCCATTATTGATTTATATGTTCCCAGCTCGATAACTAATGTAGGCATCTGTCGTAGCCAACCAAGGTCTTCCCAAGATGGGAGTATACCCAGTGAGCTTTGCCTTTGGTTGGAGAATCAGGAAATCAGCAAGGTACTCCCAAGAATCGATGGAGACCATTAAATTTTCGACAATCCCTTCATGGGTCACGGTGGAGCAGTCTGCTAACTAGAGTACTATTATGGTCTTTCTCAGGGAGCCCTAAAGGTTGAGCTTGAGAATAGTGTCCTTGTTCATCACATTAATGGCAACCCTTAGATCAATCAGGGTATGTGTGATTATGGTGCCATTCATGTGGACATCGACTACAGGACTTCCAGTGTCTAGATATTTCGAACAGATCACCTACTCCAACATCAGGTAAGATAGTTGTCCTATGACATTGATAGTTGGAACATCTCTCCTACACTTGCTTGGGCACCTGAAGCACTTCTCCTTGATCATCTTGTTGTATATAGCCACATCCTTTATGTCTTGGACAAGTGGTATCTTTAGACATAACTGCTTTAATTCTCCCAGAAGTTCAGTTTCTTCTAGGGTCAGTTGTGTGGTTCCAGTTAATCTCTCAGGAAAGGGTGGAATGGATTTTGGTTCACTTTCCTAATTTTCTTCCTCATCCTCCTTAAGGGGAGGTTGGTTATCTGGGAGAACCTTCCCAAATCGTAGGTTAATCTCTTGAATCTCCACAGAACAGGTCGGGCATGATGTTTCTCCACTATATACTTGCTAGGCTTGTCTGTTATTCGGGTTTGGGTTTGGTTGAGTAGGTATTTGAGGTTGCCTTGGTGGAGCAGGAGTCAATGGTTGCGTTGAGCAGGTGGTGGAGGAAAAAGAGTGGAAGAAGAGTTGTACTGGGGCCTCCACCCCTAATGAGGTGCATTCCACTGAGGTTGTGGCTGAGCATAATAGTGAAACGAATGAGCAACTGGTTGAGCATGGTATTGAGATGGATATGACCAAGGAGAGGGTGTTGACCATTGAGGATGAGCAGGGGGACCCTAAGAAGGCATGGAAGTGGCTTGATTGGGTTTGTAATAGCCCTGGGATGTCCCTTGCATTCTCCGCTAGTAAGGTCTGGGTACATGTGGCCTCCTTTGGTTCATGAAATAGAGTGTTTCAGTGGCTCCTTCAGCCACCTGATATGCAGCTTTAAGTTTGGGCAAGGAAGAGCATGAAGGGCATTGATTCATAGAATGGTCTTCTTCACAGACTGAACACACTTCTATAGAGTTTAATGGAACATTCATTCCTAGGTACCTTCTAGTGCAACTAGGATGAAAGATTGCCAAAGCTCTCTTGGCTTCCTCTTGTTTCCTTTTGATATGCAAGGTATCCATTTGCATGGCAAGAGTTTGCCTCATCTCGCTCTTGAAATCTTCCAGTTGATTCTCAAATTCACTTCTAAGAGATGAACTGGATGAATATGTATTGGCTAAAGGTTAAAGAATTTATGTTTTTCATTTTAGTGTCCCCATTGGTCTCTCGAATAGGAAAGATACACTATATTCTCTCTCCATTTCCTCTAACGTTTATGTTTTCAACCATGGTCTCAGGAGGAATGCTTTCTTGCTCTTGTTCTGTTATAGGATCTTTGTATATCTCTGGTGGTTCACCTATATGTTATTCTGGATCACTGCCACCAAATAAGAGAGAAGGGTCACTTAATGATGTGGTGGGGGTGTTGGGTAGGAATTTTCCTGAATTGTCTCTGTTCTTACGAGGCATGAAAGGAAATATCTTTTTGGGAGATTTTTGTTTTTTTCTCTACTTGTACTTGCAAAACTGAAATGGATTGAACAAAAAATTGCAACTAACTAAAATGAATCTTGCTGAAATGAAATTGTAGAATTGAAATGGAAGCAAGGACATGACTAATCTACTTTGCTGGAATGGAAATTGCAGAATTGAAATGAAAGTAGGAAATGACTAATCTACTCTTGGTGAAATGGAAATTGCAGAATTGAAATGAAAGTAGGAAATGCCTATTCTAATCTTGCTTAAATGGAAATTTCAGAATTGAAATGAAAGCAGGAAATGCCTAATCTACTTCTTTAGAATTGAAATTACAGAATTGAAATGGCAGAATTGAAATGAAACAACTACTCTAGTTTTGTTGAAATAAACTACTTAGCATAATGTTGTAGTAGAAAATAGAAGAAAAGAAGTAATCACAAAATACTCTGACGCTTCCCTGGCAACGGCACCAAAAAGAATGGTGAGCTCCAGTATTGCAGTAATAATGTTGCAACTCCTAGGGCTTCCTTCTTTACTTTTATCAACCCAGTGGTTCGTAACAAACTTGGAAGCAACGATGTTGTATGAACAAGTACTAGCTCTTACTGCAAGCTGTCACTTGATCAGCTGGCGCAAGTTCGCTAGGAGCTTAAGCCAAATTCTATAAGTTCTCAGACAAAGCTTTAACTGTGATGAAATCAAACTAACTCTATAGGGGCTATTCTATTTGCAGAAAGTGAAGGAAAATTGAAATGTAACACAAACCCTAGAAAACCATAGTAAACCCTAATTTACCTATTAGCCCTACTTTTGCAAGAAAAGAGATGAAAACTGATGAAATCACTGCCATTAACTACTTAAAAGGAAAATTTCATTTATTCAAGCCACTTCTGAACATAAATGAGTAAAAAACATCTTTTTGTGCTTTTGAGTGTTTTTATGTGGAATTATTATGCTTGTGATTTATCTAGTTGTGATTGTGCAGAGGTTTGGTGGCAAAGGAAGATGGAGTTGCCTTTTCCAGAGGGTGAGGAAGGTGTGGAGAAGTCCTAAGAGGCCCCTACTACCCTTCTAAAGACTTCCATAGCAACTGGACTTCGAAAAATCACTCACAGGAAATTCTACAGGAGGCTGCAGGGGATCTATAGGAAGAGGCTGAGAGCTATTTTTTGACTTTTGAAGGTTGAAAAAAGGATGAGAAAGGGGAACTAAAGGCTAGATGAAGGTGTTGAGGTGTCTATAACTTGTCAAGGATGATCAGGGACGAACATGATGGTTGGATTTGTTCGAATGGCAAGAAAGCAACTTTATGGAAAAAAATGTAGAAATTAGGGTAGATTGGCGAAATGTTGCGAATGAGCTCGGAAATCTATGAGAAGTGAGCTGGTGCTGGCTGTTCTATGGATGTATGGTGAGCTGAGGTGTCCTGCAAGAGATATGCACATCTACTTATCAAAACTGACCAAAGAAAGAACTAACTATACCATGAAAACATAACTTTGTCTAGCTTGACCTAATTTCTGACCTACGAATAGAAAATGCTGAAAAGTAACCTATGAATAGAAAATAATGCAGAGAGATCTACGGTAAAAGAACAAGAAATGATCTTAGCAACTAAATCTGAACCAATATCAATCTTTCCAAATCAAGTTATCACACTCGCAGTTGCATGGAAGGACAAAAACTGTGTTTTTGGTGGTAACAAAAGTGCCTTGACCTCAAATCATAGTCCCAGGGAGGGAGAAAGGAGACCAGGGCCTAATTTTTGCATTTTTGAGTCTTATTCTATCAATGTAGTAACCTAATTCAACAAATAAAACAAGAACAACTATACTAGCCATCAAAAGCAACTTAATCTAACAAAGTAAAATGAATCTATGCAAGAGAAATTAACTGATGAACTGAAACAAAAACATATAAGTACATAGTAGGAGGTGCTAGGAAGTTTGGGTTGGGCCCTAATCCAAGAGCTTTAGCACTCTAAAAGGGACCAGTGCTGGCTCAAAAACTGTTTCATATTCATTATCAAAAATAGCAGTTACATTACATAAACTGTTCAAAAAAAGGAACACGAAAATGAGTTGAACACAATGTTGCACCAACGTGTGAAAATATACTAATAACTAGCTAACCTGTTGAGGCTCTAAGCCTCCTTATTTATAAAAATGGAGTCCTCGGACAATCCTCCTAAAATCAAGGAATTCGGCTTCCTAGAACTCGAGATAAACAACAGTCCTACTTTACTTGCTCGGTTGCCCCTTGGAATCATCGATGTGGACCTTTGTGCTTGAGTTCTTGGTGGATGATTCAAGGAAAGGGGTCATAAATGCAAGAGACATCCCCCTGACAAGTCCTCTTCCCTATTTTCGTCGAGTTTTGGCTACCATTTTCTCATAAATCCCTTGACTTTGTCCAAAATTGACCAAAATATTTGCATAAGGCACATACTAGACTACATGGCAAAATGGCTAACCCAATTCACTCTATTAGCAAAAATATATTCAAAAACATGCAATAAACTAATGAGAATTGTGGATAAAGTCAAAATAAGAGGCAGGATGAGCCCATATAATCACCCATTTCTGGGACTCATCACCTCCCCAGACTCAGAACTTGCAGATGATGAGGTTTGAGCCGTGTGAGGAAGATTTGAACATTAACATAGTGCACTGAAGTCGAATCGCAATAAGAGATGAGAAAGGGAAACAACTGGAAGAAAATACATGGGTTCTCAAAGCCCTCACAAAAGAAGTTGAGTTCAATTTGGAGCTCGCTCAGGAAACCTTCATGGATGCTAAGAAGAGCTTCGCTGAGGCCTCCATGTCAGGAAGAAAAGATAAGCCTGAGCCGAACATGGATCCCTCCATGATCATAACTTTCCTGGAAACCTATTTGAAGTTATTGTGCCACAATAAGGCTGTGAAAGGGTTAGACAAAGTTATCAATAGATGTGCTAGGATCATGCTAGGTGAACCGTGTGTAGTCCACAAGATAGCAAAACGTAAGATAAGAACGAGACGAGAAATGAGACTCATCGCTCAGATCGGAGAATAGGAAATTAATGAAATCATTCTCGATTTGGGATCATATGAAAATGTTCTACCGAAATAGACATGGGAGTGAATGGGGTGACCACAGTTGCAATGGTCTCCAATTCAACTAAGGATGGCGAATCAATAGAAAATAATACCCATGGGGCAGATGGAGGGAGTAACTGTGGATATTAAAGGAGTGAGCGCGCCAACAGACTTTGAAGTCATAGAGATTGTTGATGATAGAAATCCCTACCTCGTGCTCTTGGGAATTTATTGGGCTACTGATATGAACGGGGTAATCAATATCAAGAAGCGAAAAATGATCTTTGACAAGAAATCTTTACGCATAATAATACCCCTCGATCCTGCTGAAGGATCATGCTATACAGAGCCGTCCACGACTATGAGAGTGATGATGATAGAAAGCATGTATAAGATAACAATTTGAGACCAAGACTACATGAATCCTAGCACAGATGGGAGGATTACATGGGAATGCAAGAGTTCCTACACTTTGGATTCTGAGGAAGAAGTGGAACAATGGCAGAATTGATTACACAAAGTAACTACATTGAATTGCAATATGATGACCCGGTTGTTGCGTTGGATGTTGACAGAAGTAAGAGATCTTCCTAGTTATGATGGACAAAATGAGGTAGATACCTTCTTGGATACATTTGAAATGGAGGTGCTGGAAAAGCAACGCTTCTAGGCCTTGGACTGGGTACTGCGCACTACGCCCACAAGATGGTGGGGTATGCACAATAGAAGTTTTGATTATTGGCGTGAATGTAGAAGAATGATGCAAGTACAATTTGGGAATCCTAAGATGTGACTAACAGACAAGTATGACGGGCAGAATGATCTGCACACATGGATGTAGGCCTATGGAGAAAAGCCCCAACCTAAGCAGGCGCACTTGTACTCCGCGCTAAAGTACCTAGTCAATAAGCATGTGTTTGGGGGGAATTTGCATATGGCTTTTATTGTTCCAAGAATACAATGTTGAAATTGTTGTAATGCCTAGACGATTGAATGTGGGACCATACCACCTGTCATGCATTGAGACATGGGAGGAACATACTAATTTGGAGGAGTGATTACCTTACGTGCAATTTCTTGCTATGTGCATCACATATGGACATTTCAAGGACATAATACATTTCCTAACAATAGGAACTGCGCCAGAAGGATACTCTGCCTAGCAAAAGAAAGAATTAGTGGTGTGCGTGGTAGATTTCTTTGTCATTGGTAGGTATCTATACAATATGGGGAATGATGAGATACTACGAAGGTATGTACCTGAGTTTGAACGAAGTAGCATCCTTGCGAATTCTCATGGGGGTGCCGCGGGAGGACATTACGGAGGGAGTGCAACCGCGCAGAAGATTTTATGTGCAGGGTTGTGGTGGCCAACCCTTGATCATGATTGAAATGCATATTGCAAGGCATGTGATGTATGCCAAAGAACAGACATGCCATTGCGGAGGGATGAGATGCCTTTGAATCCACAAATGACATTACAACCTTTCAAAAATTGAGAAATATATTTTGTAGGACCGATTCAGCGCCAAGGAAAGACAAGCGCGAGGTATATTATCATTGTGATGAAGTACTTGACTCATTGGATAGAAGCACAACCAGTGAAATTTTGCATGGCCACGACTGCCGCAAAGTTTCTATTTGAACATGTACTGACACGATATGGATGTCTGAAGATCTTGATGAGAAATCGCGTACACACTTCTTGAACGAGACGATCAACGCGCTAATGGAGGAATTTTAGGTGTATCACTAGAAGAGCACAACTTATCACCCACAGGCTAATAGGATGATGGAAGTGTTCAACAAAGTACTAGAAACCACATTGACCAAGGTATGCAATGCGCAATGAGGTTATTGGGACCTACATGTACCTACAGTGTTATAGGCTTATCGAATGACATGCAAGAAACTGACGGGACAGACACCTTTTAAGCTTGTTTATGGAGTGGAAGGCGTAATTCCTATGGAATACATCGTGCCTAGTCTACACATAGCAGTGCTCATAGGTATGACAGATCATAGAGCCCTGGAAGAGAGGCTCATGCAGTTGGATGAGCTCAAAGAAGAGAGATTTTTGATTGGATTTAACCAACAAGTCCGAAAGCAGCATGAAAAGGCATGGCATGACCGACATATTAAGCTGCGCACCTTTAAGGTGAATGAATTGGTGTTCTTTTATGACACTAGGTTTGATAAATTTCCAGGGAAACTCAGAATGAATTGGCTGGGGCCATATGTTATTAAGGAGATTACATGCGGTTGCGCGGTACAATTGGTTAAGTTAAATGGAGATCCTTTCCCAGGAAAAGTGAATGGCAGTCATTTGAAGCCATACGCATGTGGTTCGGCCATCAGACTAGCCAACCACAGCACAATCTTAGCGCTCCAAGAAGCTGAAAGGAGGCGCGGGACTACAAACTACACTGCCTAGGAGCTGCACAATGTTAGGACTACGTGATGCAGCAAAGTGTCACAGGGTCTGCAATAGCACAAGTCTAGCGGAAAGTGACCATTAAAGTCACTATTCACAATTTGATGGTTGGTTTCAGGCCAAATGGAGTGGGTGACAAGAATTTAAGCCAAACTTTATGGGCTAGATTCTTGAAAATATGCCGCTAATCTAGCATTAACGGACTGAATGTGGAGGGAATGGCTGAATTCAAACTCGAAAGGCACTATAAATTACAAGTGGCTATCGAGAAAACAACACTTGAAAATTTGAGAACTGAGTTGTTGCGTGCTCAAGTATTCATGAACTGATACTTTTTTGAGACTTTGAAAGTGAATTCGTTGTTTGAACAACTATCAGAGACACCGAAAGAACTGTGGAGTAGTGTTATGTCAACACTTGGAGAAGCCATGGAAAAAGAAGCAGTGATAGTCGAGGAAGCCGTGCAGGAAATTGTGGAAGTAGAAGCCCTGGAGAGTGCCAGAATTATCATTGAGGTCCCTAAAGCACTGCAAACACTGAGACCCAAGAAGGATAAACAAGCCATGATACCGGTGCGCGTCTTTCCCATAAATCCACTGAGGACAAATTTCACATTGCAGGAAAAGGAGAAGGCCATTAATATGGAGGCCGATGAGTAGGAAGAGTTTGAAGAAATCATGGTGGAGGAGGAGGATGTAGAGATGGACGTTGAAACCCTGGGTGTGGACCCTATTACCTAACTACCTGAATATGTTCCTTTGTGAAAGGGTAAAGCTAAGGTGCCAAAGGATATGGATGAGAGAAAGAGCTCTTTGCAAACTTCGCTACACTGAGATGATTTTATTTTTGACGAAGTGCACTTGGGGCGGGTCCCCGTGTTGAAATTTTAACATTGGGAACTCGCAGAACATGAGAAGTTCTCGCATTTAGTGACTGTGAAGCTAATGCGCCAAAAGATGGACGTGATGGCTAGAATGATTGAGTTGGAGTCATGCAAATGGCTCAGAGATGTTGAGAAAGCACGATTGCTAACCCTAATCTGGGTGCCTCATTAACGCCACACCTAGTGACAATTTTCATCATCAGGTAGCTACTCTACTTGGTGCGTGATGGGTGCTTGTGGCTGGAGGAGCCCATCCCCATCATAGACCATATGATTCCCTGGATTACACGGCTACCTTGCTAAGGGGAATATCCAGCAAACATTTCACAGGGAAAAGGTGGCAAGTTGGTCCTCGTGGAGGCAATGAAAAATAAGTTTAAGTTGGAGAAGAAGAAGTGAGGGTATGCCATCTCCAGCATCAATAACCATACAGTCAAGGTCGTGACACAGATATTGGTAGGAAAAGTGATGCAGAAGTGTTGCGCATATGAGTTTCCCACATGAGTGGTTGCATTAGCAGCGCAATGCATAGAAGGGGTCCAGTTCAACTGGGTGAACTATTTATGTAGTGAGTTCCTTGTGAATTACCGCAAGGGACAGGAGTAGCGCAAAACATTTCATTACACGTGGCTCATGTTGTTGATCGTACTGGTGGCATGGGAGGTTCCCAAAGATAGCCAATTCCCTTCAGTTGCAACAGACCTTCCAGAGGCAACGAAGTACACTTTGTTGTGGGCAACCAAGGACCCACAGTGGATCAGAGAAATCAAGATATTTTGGGTGGTAATGGAGATGAATAGCCCGATGGGGATCAATCACAAGCCGCGGTTTGCATCCATAGTATACAACAATTTGCAAAGCTTTGTAGAGTTCAGAGTAGATTCCCACCATGTCTTCATCAGGGCATGGAAGGACCCTACGAAGACATGGCATGATTTACCGTATTTGGTGACTGCTGATGTGATCTTCACAGTCCTTGAGTTTTATCTAATGGAGTGGCGTGCTCCAACTGACTCTGTGGTGGAAATAGAGAAGTCCACTGTCCAACACAAGAAGGAAGAGATGACACCTCAGATGGTGAAGCTGGCAGAAAAGCGCGGGAAATAAGTAGCAGTAGCTAAGGCCCAGGTAGTGTGTGATGCTACAACGTTCACATAGTATCAGAAAATAGCGGACGAGGAGCATGAAGGACAGAAGTCACCTTTGCCTTAACCAGAGACAGACACAGAAAAATGTGGCACAGACCCGCAGATGATGTCCACCTAGCTAAAAAATCTACGACCACAAGACCAGGTAGGGTCACGAAAGAAAACAAAGGCCTTGAAGAAATATTTTGGCCCTATCATCCTCACTAAAAGGGACTTGCATGATATAGGCGAAATGGTGAGGGTTGTCACCATGAAGGCCCTCTGGTAGTTTGACGAACAACACAAGATAGTATTGGGGGCTCTCCAAGTAGGAACACAAGAGTTGTAGGTGTGCACTCCACAAGCTGGCATAGTGTCCACTAGCCTTGCAGTTGGCACTTTAGCTGCCAAGGAAATGTTGCGTACCAGGGTGACCAATATGATAGTGCTACCGGATGGGGCACTTACTATAGAAAAAGAAGTCGACAGACCCATGGTGAGCAGTTTGAAAGGGGTAGGGTTGAACCTGGTCGCGCTCCCTTGGGAGATGCTCTACCTCTTATAGGATGGAGTCACCATAGAACTTCGGGTTAGGGAGAGTCATGCTCTACAGGTAATGAGCGAGCAACGCATCAAAACTAAGTAGTTGAGTTTGAAGCGCAATGAGGAAGTGGAACAGAACAAGCAGATAATGCAGGTTATGGAGGAAGCCTGCTAAATGGTCCCAGAGCTGGCCATTCAAGCAGAGGAATTGGTGGAGGAGCGCGTTCGTAAGTTAGCCATAGGGATGCATGACGCAAGAGAAGAAATGGCTAGGGTTCAGCTAGATTTGAACCTACAGATCGTATAATTGTAGTTGAAGGACTAGCCTTCAACTTCACTAGAGGTCAGAGAACAGTGTACCATCGCGGTCACAACAACAATGGTGGTGGTTGACAGTGCAGTTGCAGACTGCATGAAGTTGTTTGAATAGTCATTCGAGGTCCTAACCACCCTACAGGAGGACCGAAACATAGAGTGCCTATTGACAGAGGCATGTGGGCTGCAACAGAAATACAATGAGATAAAAGGGACCATGCAAATGGTTGCCCTTACATAGAGGCTTGCAAGGATGCAGCCGGAAAAGGTGCTCAAGGAACAGGTGGATGCTACTCAACATAAAGCAGCAGTCTTGAAAGTGCACCTATAGCCATGGATCGATGAGGCATATACAATTACAGCCTTCATTGAAGCAAAGCTCATGCAATTGCAAGAAACTCAAGACATGATTTAGGGCAGCAGTTCAAAAGTAGTGGTGTTTCCAGGAAAACTAGTGTCTTTTTGATCGACTAGCCCTCTAGGATTAGCAGTTATCCT
Organism: Pinus taeda; assembly: GCA_000404065.3. Taxonomy (NCBI): domain Eukaryota; kingdom Viridiplantae; phylum Streptophyta; class Pinopsida; order Pinales; family Pinaceae; genus Pinus; species Pinus taeda. Next base: position 150,880 of record APFE030590777.1, read on the forward strand.
AGAAACAAACAATCAAAGAAATTTTGGATTTCTTCTATATATGATAGATAAGGGAGAGGCAAAGGAACCAACCTAGATCTTTTGCTTAACTCCTTGCTTGATCTCCCTCCTCCTGACAGAGCTTGCAACTCCTCTCCTACTTATCCAGCTTAGAGAATACCTATAGGAACATAGCAACAAAACACTGTCAAAGCATCTTGATCTATTATATCATAAGAATTGCAGAATTAGAAATACAATGAACATAAAATGGCATTCACAAATAATAACATTCACAATTACGCAGTTGTATGGATGAAAACTCAAAGAACTTTATTAAGTAGAAGGGAGAATTACAACCCAACTATCTGATCTAGTATCATCCTCCCAGCATCAAAGCCCTCTTCACCTCATGAAACGCAAGATCACACCAACAATACAATGCTCTTTCTCAACCTCAAACTATCAACACTTCCTTGAAAATTACAAAATTCCAAACTCCAGATCTCTCAGATGAGGGATCCATTTATAGATGTGTGCAAGGGTGTGAGTCATCTCTAGGTTTTTGATTAGTGTCATTCCACTTGCTGTTTTTGGTTCCACTTGGAGATTTCTTGGATCTCTTACTCATCCTTGGGTGAATTCAGAGAGGCAAGTGTCATAGGAGAAGCTTCTAGAAGATTCCATGAGCATCCACTTAGCAAACTATCTCGTACATTTGTCCGTCCTCACTCATCTCACCCTACAGAAGGCCTCATCAATATGCATCACACCTAGCTAGTGTAGGAAAGAGTATGTATTGCACCCTGATAGTGGAGCAGTCAATATGGTCTTGTTTTGGCCAGTTTTGGATGGTTTTTCAGGTGGATCATTTAGGGAATGATGTAATCAAATGACATAATCCTTTAGGGTATGAAACCACAATTTTAGGGATTAAAGAGCCCTAGTTTATCGACATATAAGATTGGGGTTGTAGTGCCCAAATATGTCTATAACCGTTGCCCCTAAAAGATGAAGTCGTAAATCTTTGATGTTGGGTGAAATGCTTTATCATGAGGATTTGAGGTTTTTGAAACTAGAAGTTGACTTGTATAAGATACAATACAATACATCATAACATAATTTTCATGATCTATTTGAGGTGGGCATTCCCATGCTAAACTTTATAAATTCATTTCAGGTACATAGAAAAGATAGCCATCTGCATATGTAGACTGGTGATTCTTCAAATGTCGATTTATCATCCCTAGCTCAGATGACCATCTGTGCAGCTTCTATGTACATTTGATGTCTTCACATACTTGAATGTATCATAGCCCAAATGGATGAAACTAGATCTGTGGTCTTCAAAACTCATTTAATATTTTCCTGATGTACAAGTCAATCCATGTGAAGAAATTTTCTAAAGTCGAACATGGAAAGACATCGCCTGATTACTAGCCAATAATGTGAGCTGTTAACAGACGCGAGAGGAATCACGGATAATGATGATGACCCTCAAGGTACTACAGTACAATTCATGTGGTGTGAATATATGATCATATGTCGAACACCACACAAAATCTTTCAGTCGAAGGCCATTGATGCTAACCTGTTGCTAGAAGTGAGAAACATGCCATTGAGGCATGCAAGCTTCAAAGTACTGAAAGGGGTGTTTCTAATTCAACTTCTTGGATAATGAGCTAATGTTGACAAGAAGTGATGTGTTTTAGGAGGGCCTTAATGTATCCCACATCTACAACACGAAACGAAGCAAATGACCTTCTAGAGGTGAAAACGATCTGACGACACAAGGTTCAGGAATGGTGATCATAAAAAATGGAGGGAGAAGGTATTGCAGTGGATGAGGCATTAACTGGATGGTGGTTTCTCAACTGAATGACTTCTCTTGAACATATCGATGACACTGAGATGGACTGGTAGTGTTAACCCCAACAGATGGATGGTGTGGAAGACCAATGGTGAAATGATCGGTGAACGAAATAACCCAACCTGACTCAATCATGGTGATGGAGTGAAAGTGTCATGTTGAAGAGTGACCTGCTACCCTAAAATTATTCAAGTTTTCTTCCCTTTTTCCCCAGTCATTGTTGACCAATATCTCTTTATTTTTTTCAAGCTTCAGGAGGATAACATATGATTGTTCTATAATTTTCCCTTCGGGCAAACCTGTCGCTATATTTTAGCGAGCCTAGAAACAATGAAACTCATTCTTTTCTAGGTGGACAAGTTTGTCACTATTGTTTTAATGAGTTTAACGATAATGAAAACTCGGTCCTTTTCATGTTTAGAGAGTTTGAAAAGGGACGAAAAGGAAACTCCAGTAGTGCTTTTTCGTACCGTAATCCATTAAGTCTCAAAAAGGATAATACAAAAGGGATGACTTTTCAATCACTTTAGCGAGCCAAAAATCCAAGTGCTCAAACTTTTTCATGAGATAATCCCTCAGGTCCAAAAGAGATTAAAATATACAGGACGGATGGCACTTCCAATCACTTTAGCAAACTGGAAAGGCCAATAGCTCAACAATCTTTTCATATTTAACGAGTCTGAAAAGAGTTGAAAGGAGACTCGGTTTTTGAGGAACAAGTGGTGTTTAGGGTAGCAACTGGTTCCAGGTAAGCTTGGAACTTCTCAAAACATGGTGATGTGAAGAGGTTGGCTAACAGGACCACTCGTCGCAGTTAAGCAGGATGGCTAAAAAGGTTGCATGACCCCACCATGATGAAAAGGAGATTCTCCTGTAACCATATGGAAATCACTGTGGTTAAGCAGGATGGTTTTTGTCAGTGGTTAGACAAAACACTTCCTTGGCTTTGTCTGCCAAATAGATAAAGGTGAATGGTTGGTCAGACCAATCACTTAAATTATAGGGAAACTCATATGGTAGGATGGTTTAGTCCACAGAGTAGAAAAAAAACTTCCTTGGCCTTGTCTATAGTGCAAAAAAAAGTGAATGGTTTTTCAGACCAATCACATAACCTACCGGGAAACCTATCTTTTTCACTGTGTTTTTCCTCCAAAGTAGACAAGGGTGCATGCCCCCTAAGCTTGGTTATATTCACCAGACTACTCGCAGTAATTAGGTGGATGGAATGAAGTTTGGAGAGACACAATCGACGCAAAAGGACCATTTCAACATGATGATCGACTTGCAGCTATGCTTGAACCGAGGAAAGAAAATTGGTCAACAGTGACAATTTTTCCTTCATGCGAGAAACACATCACTCGAAAGAGTGTTGAAACAATAGCTTCCATGTTGTAAACATAGTCATGTCCAAGGAGTAGATTGTAATCTAATGATCCTGGGACTACCATCACATTCAGGTGAACGGTTTTCCTACCCAAAGCTATCGGTAACTTAGGAAGGATCCCTAACAGTCAATTGGTTCTTTTTTAAAGCCTAAAAGATTATGTGTGACAGGCATAAGCGATGGCGAACCAAGCACTTTCCAAGAAGTTGAGGAAAGGATACTCACTGATGCCCCTTCATCTATGATAGTGCCAGACATGATCATTTTTTAAATTTGTATTATGATCTTGAATGGTACATTAGAAGGAAGATGGGATCTTGCTAGTCGATTCCAATCAAAGGAAGTGACTAGACTACTTGGAGGGGGTACTGAATAAACGGTTGAATTAACCCCTTGAGTAGCGGGAACTGGGGGATTCTCTGTTATGAACCAGCTCAAGAAAAAGATAGAAAAGATAGATCAACGGCTTAGAATTCAACCTCTTCGAGGGGGCAACCTCCTTTACATTACATAAATAAACAATTCTTGCATGATTCAAATGAAAAGACCTCCTCTCTATATATAGGATTCTAAGGGGTCATAACATAATCAGAGCCTACATAACAATAATAATTTAAGTATGGGGGATTACCCAGTGCATTATATTAGATATGATTTTTGGGATTCAACTGCGTTAAGTAAGTCATTCACGTATGACCATTTCCATGAGAGGTAGTCGTAACTAACTAATTTCTCATGATTTTTGAATACTTGAGTGCTAAGTGAACTATTCAAAAATCATGAGAAATTAGTCAGTTACGACTACCTCTCATGGAAATGGTCATACATGAATGATTTACTTAACGCAGTTGAATCCCAAAAATGATATCTAATATAATGCACTGCGTAATCCGCCATACTTATATTCAAAAAGAGTCAAGGGATCTCTACTTGAATGGTTCATGAGGCACAATACTTGCTAAGGTTTTTCAAATGGGGTAGCAAGCTAAGTGGGCTTGATTGTGAGAAAAACTCCACAGTTAAGCACGCTTGAGCTAGAGGAGTTCTGGGATGGGTGACCTCCTGGGAAGTCCTGGTTACCGGGTGCAAGCCCTGGAAGTGATGATTGATGCTATGTGATTCGTTCT
>APFE030590780.1:0-114461 GCA_000404065.3 Pinus taeda
AACCAAGTTTCAAGAAGTTTTCTTCAAAATCAAAACAAAAATGACTTTTCAAAAATGCTCTAAACAAGACTGAAACATTATGATCGAAGAATAGGCAATGAAACACTTTGCGATATTGCAACACAAAACAAGTGAGAACTCAACAAAAATGTGTTTCGAAATGCTCTTAACAATAAAAAAGAAGCAACAAGAGCTTGGCAATAAGGACCAAAAGATTGAAAAGACAACTTTCAAGAAAGTGTAAACCAACAACTTTCAGAAAGCAAGAAAATCAGATGGTCATAAAGATATAGTTTTGACATGCAAACCAAAAAGTCACCAAAACAAAACTTGACACAAATATTGAAATCAATCTTGCTACCCTGAAGACATAGAGTAGCCAAGGTTCCTAGCAAGAAATCTTGTGTGCTTAAGCAAAAACGATGACGTTTGCAAGAAAAAAAATAAGACCAACACTTTCTAGAATCAGAGAGAATTTGAAATCAGAGACTTGCTGTAAAACTAAAGACTGACCCAGAAAAGTAACTGTTCAGGACTGAATCAGACCACTAGACAGACCTCCAGAAACAAAAAGATTTGAAAAATCTTGAAAATTATAAGATATACACGACTGTGTTAGTGCACAACTATGTGTATACATGACTCAACCTAAGGAAACATGCGTATACACAGGTTTACTTAAGGAAACATGCACATGTACGCTTCTGTAAACAGAAAAAACAACATAAATAAAAGATTTCAAGAAAAAACAAAAAATAGTCTGAAGAAACTGATCAAACTTATAATTCGAGTTCCTATAGGAACAGACTACACAGTAACAATAAGCAAACAAACAGCTGAGCCCTGATTGGCTTGAATAAACCCAAACTAGGAAGAACAATAGTGTTGTCGCTAGTGGAGTCACCAATTATGTTAAGGGATAAATTCCCCTAGGGTCTTGGGTTGATACCCTAGAAGATAAGAGGTTATCTATACAGAGAAACACACATTCCATACAGCCATAATGCTAATATAAGCAAACTCTATGATAAGGGGCGTACCTGAGGTCCTTCGTTTGGGAAGATCCTGCCAGGGTCCAGACCCTCTTCGAGTTCCTTTTGCTCCTTCAGCCTACAAAACAATCAATTCAAGAAAGTATAACAGTATATGGACTAAACATCATAAAGAAATCAACTTCATAGTATATTCAAAGGTAGTTAGTTATGTAATTAAACAACCATTCATATATGAATCATAACATGGATATCATAAACATGAAGAATATTTATATCAGGAACAAAGACAAGTGTTTCTTTTATTATAGACAAATAAAGTATAGAAAGGAATAATTTCACCTTATTCACCCTTTCATAGGCTTCAAGTGGAACCATCCTCTGGATTCATCCAGTCTTAAGCCTTTAACAAAATCCTTCCATGACTTACTCCATAATATCTCAAGTAGTAGATAGACATCATCACACAAGGAAATAAGGGTTTCCTGTAAATGGAGGAAGTGCAGGAGGCACTAGGATCTTCAGACTTGGTCAGGGAAATCTCAGCATAGTAATATTTTTTTCTCTTCTCTCCTCCCTTAGGCCTTCCCATTGAAGCCTTTTTATACTTCTCCCAAAGTATTTTTTTAGTTGGAAATTCATTGGGAACAGTTGGGCCACGGGCACTAATAGGTAATCAATAGGTGAAACCTGTGATCTCCGCCTGAAATTAAGGAGATTTGTTTTTTTAAGTGTTTTAAGACATATACGTGGGTTGGGTATACACAGATCCATGTACACACGCATTTTGGACCAGGTCTAGAAGGAGGGGTTGCCCTAGGCCATAAGTGCAACATCACAAACTTCAAGAGTGAGATTTGGAGCTATAACAGTAAAGAATTATAATAATGGGTATTTTTAACCTATGAATATAAATCCAATATTCCGTTAATTATAAAATGGAATAATTTGTAAACAAATAGAAAAATATTCTGAGAATGGTAGTTATAGACAAAAAAAAAACACAGATTCCTGGAACAATATTTTATTAGCAACAATGTAAATGAATAACGTTCATTATATTTTTATAAAAGAGTACACAATTGAATTCTAATAATGGTCAACCAAGTTTTTAGTGACAATAATTAGCACCATCTGACCAAAGCATTTCAATCAAGTTCATTCTTTTTATAATTGCATGAAATGCATAGGTGCCTTTAAGGAATTCAGATGGTGCTAATTATTGTCACTAAAATTCCTTTAGAATGAAAGAAGGGTAAAACTATTTTAGAGTCAATGTGAAGCTTTGTATACATCTCTACTGAGAGCACATTCCACCAATAGAACCTAGAAGTCATACTACCACTTCATAGGGAAACTGCACTCTAGTAAAATGGAGTTTAAGTTAAAAGATTGGTCACTAAGCACAAAGAATTATATACATAAGAAACAATAAAAGGATTTATATATTGAAGTAGATGCTCTAAAGAATACTTTAACATGGAGAAACAACCTTCATAACAAATTTCAAGGAAGAACCATGAGAAATTTACGTAGTAAAGGAAATTTCACTAGTGATAGAGACATAACAAAGGCTCTGTAATCTCCCTATTATTTTTGAAAACAATAATTAGAACTAGTGGTGAGTTTGTTTCAAATTATATATGAAATACAAAGTAGAAATATATAAACCCTACTTAAAATCTTAATACTTTTCAACTTACCAATCACATAAGAGAATGTGCATAATAGCATTGCCAAAAATGAGGATAACAAGTATGGAAAATAATAAAAAATTCCATTAAACTGAGTTTGGTAGAGTATAGTTGTTAATAAAACATAGTTAGATATGGCCATGAAAAAAGGACCGATTGTCTAGAAAGAAAATGTCGATATGGCCAAAACTCGTCATCATTGGATATGGCCAAGGTCAATATAGTCATCCTTGGATTAGAAAGATAAAACCACAATGGTTTATTATAATTATTCGAGTTAAGAAATGTATGCATGTGAAGCCATGTGGGCTACCACATCCTGAACCAATGGAATGGCTCCACACAACTAGAGTCGGTCCATGTATTAGTCTCAAATGATGATGTATGTATTAAACAAAAATAATGTTAGCTAGCAATCAAGTTTCTATGGTATGATGACATTATATAGCAAAATAAGGTTTGTCAAATCCTTGTTCGAATAACCCCATTACAATATTAATATTATACTTCATATTATCGTCTTAGGAATATAAGGCATATCAAATATGTAATGTATGTCATATGGCTTAATCTTAAAAAGGGTTAAACCCTAATTTTTACATACTTTGAATATGTATAAGTCTATGATGAATCAAAAGAGGGTTAAAACAAATTGTTTAAAGAGACAAGGTGAATGAGTAAATTCCATGATGTTTCAATATAGTACACGTGCAACAAAATCATTGATTGATTATGATAAATATAAGTTTGATGATAGGCACAAAAGGAAATAGTTAATTTATGAAATATTAATGTTTTAGATATCCCTTTTTTGGAAATTAAAAGTAGTTGTAATTGTTATAAGATATTAATAAAGTGTGCCTTCCATGAGAATACAGCTAGCCAAAAATATAAGAATTTATGAAGAAGTGATCTTTTGATAAAATATAGCAATCAAGGGATGATTTAATCCATTACATAGAGAAAATTGCTTGGTGAATGTGTTAGGAACAAAGTATGGAATTATTTATAAATAATACACATATATATAGTGTGTTTGCGAGGTTCATTACAAGGAGGGAGAATGACCTAGAGGATCGAAAGAAGGAGTATATGTTTTCACACATAAACCAAAGTTTACCCAAAACCTATGACCAAAGTTTAAAATAAAATCCATGTTTTGAAAAATATCAAACTCAAATATAAACTAGCCCTTTGAACAAGGGTAAACAAAGGGATCTTCTTTTACTTGAGGCTTTCAAGAGACTAAAATCCATTTACACAAATAAACTAAGTTAGGTTAGAAATGGTTGAAGTAAAAAATAAGAAAATATAATGGTAAAATTCCTCCTAAAAAGCATCATCTTCCATATTCCACGGGAACAACGATTATGGGAGCTTATTGAAAAAGATATTTGGAGAATGAGGAACATTCTACACAATATCACTGAATGAATACTTACCAATATTACCAATAGGAGGAAGAGATCCAAATATGTAAACATTGGCCACATTGGTAGCTGAGGAACAAGATCTACACAAATTTTCTTCCCTAGGATTCCAAAAGTCACAAAGATATCATTTTTAGTGAGAAATGGGAGAAAAAATGGTAGGAGTCATTAAGGAAATCAAAATAGATGTCACCATGCTTGGAACATAACCGATAAGGAGGAAACCTTCACACTAAATTGAAGCCGAAGAAGAGAATGTAGGGAAAAATGACCTCGAAGAAGAGAGAGACACCATACGAGCATATATTGAAGCATGGGACAAATTACCTCCTAAGAAAAGTAAAAACCTTAGCTACAACAAAAAATCCATGCACCAACATTCTTTGTCTTAAACGCTTCCCATATTTTCTTTTCTTACCATAAAAAAGGCATTGACTTTGTATCACAATTACTATAAGGTTCTTTGGAATTTGGGAAATCTATGTGGTAAAATATATATTAGATTGGTTTTGTTTTTCTAAATATTGAGTTTGCATTTATTTTATATTTAATTTTACATTATTATTATCGAATATATTTTAGTTATAGTTTTAAGCAATTTTAATAATGATTTATTTTTGTTTCTTTTTTTTATAATATGCTTATATTGCATATGAGGAATATACATGTTTCATGTCCTCAACGTACTACTTACACAACAAGGCTTTAAGCCATTAAAATAAATACTTATTACAGGATCTTATGAATGATTTGTATATTATTATGTATATTTGACTAAAATGGTTTGTGACAACATAAATTGCTATACTTTAAAATATTTTATTACATATGTTATTACTTTAAATACTACTTTTATTATTATTAGTGTAATGTTTAAAATTATAAAATAAAATAAAATAAAAATTAAAGAAACAATCAAAATAACTCACCATCCACTTGATATGAATATAGGATGTCAAGCTCAATGCGAGAGAAAGCCCAACTAAAAGGTGAGGTCTATGCTTTACTCTGATTTTCTTAGTCAAGAAATGTAAGTGCAAAGAAAGTGGTGCTCACTATGGAGTTTCCATGGACATTGTGGTTTTAATAGTCACTTAAAAATATTCTACTTCCTCTGTTATGTGTCAATATTCCATTTCTACAAGCTCTGCTCAATTATGGAACAACAAAAATACCGAAGAAACCCCTTCCCTTCCTAGCAACCCAATATTCAAGTTTGATAGTTGTTAAAGGGTAGCGTTAAGGAATTTGTATATCTACATCAATTAGTGTTATGATTAGGAATTACTCTTAAAATAGGCTATATAAGCCAATTATTCCAAATTTTCCTCTAAGGCAGTACCCATATAGGTGAAAAATGATATAATGATTGCATTCAATATGGATTTTGGTCCCCCAAAGTTGTCATTGAATGAGGTGATGATATTTTTCTTCTCCCTTCTCTTATAGTACCATTTGGTTTTTCTTATAACTTACCCTTTCAGCCCTATCAAAACATAATTCGCGTTGCACATGTATAATAGTTTTAGAATATTTTTACAAAACTATATATTCTACCAACTTTTCCTACGTGTTAAGCCATATTATATGGTATGTAGAAATTGATCCTTAGTTTATTGATTCAACATGGAAGCCTCATAGAGATTTAGGTTTTCCACATTCAATATTGAATGAATGCACATATATGTGCATACAATGAGTCGTTGGAAATATCAACTTGGGACTTATTCGAAGAAGTGTGGATCACTCTATTATAAGTGTGTTGAATGTCCTGTTGATTACTTCTATTTTCCCACATATTTTTGGATGTAAAGTCGTAAATCTCTTCAATTTAGTGTTCATATTATCTCAAATTTTAGTCTAAAGGGCATTGAGAAATGTAGTATTGCTATTAGATATGATGCTCCTAGGTATCCAAAAATGAACCTGAACTTTGTCAACGGAAATGTTTGTTACTCATTATTCTTTGATTGTCTTTTTATAAGATATAAGAATGTACATCTTACTAAATTAATAAGATACAACAATTTGATAGTTATCTCCCTTACTATTTGTTGGAAAGCCACCCATAAAATCCATGGAGATATTACCCCAAGGTCTAGTGGGTGTCGGTAAGGGATGGCATAAAACTTGTTCTATATTTCTAAGATTTCTATTAAAACAAAGTATGCATCCTCTAATAAACTAAGCTACATCCCCTTGCATTTTAGGTCGATACAAATACCTCTATAGGTTTCCAATTGTCTTATGAACTCTAAAGTTTCTTATAACTTTGGAGGTGTGATCCTCTTTAATAAGCTACATACTTTAATCTTTAGGAACACAAATATTATTGTGTTTGTAGAGGAATTTAGTATGGAGATGATAGTTATCCTTACTATTAACTTCTTCTACACAAATTAACCTTGTATTTAATGAAATTCTCTTTAAATTCCTCATCTTTAGTGTTTGGATCTTTGTATGCATAATGGGAGAAAGGATCCACGTGCATAAGAATATATAAACTCATGACATTTGAGGTGGGTAGTCTTGAAATTATGTATACCAACATATGAATGTTGCATTTCTTATATATGATGACTAGATGAGATTACTACAAAAACACTATCTACTTATAGTGTTTGCCTTTTTGAATATTACTCTAGGCTTGCAAATACTATATTTTCTAGTGATCAATGTGAATAATGGTTTCCATTCCCACTATATTGTGCTTCTACTTCATTACTATTAGAGATGTGGTATAGATTTACTTATCTTGTGCATTGTATTTTAGGACTCTACCCTGAAGCTTTTTATAATGATATACCCTAGGTCATTCCCATAGCATATCCATTTGAAGATTTCTCCACTTCAAAATGTTTTTAAAAATAACTTGATGTAATAAGTAGTGCATGATTGATCTTACATTTGAACTCATCAATTTTTTTTACTAATTCATTCCCCAATGGAAGCTCATCATTTTTTATTATGGCATAAAGTATCATAGTTACAAATGAAAATGATGATATAAACATCCCTACTATCTCATTGTTCTCAGAAATCTCCTAAATTTAGTGAAATTGGTAGGAATTGGTCACTTAAGGATGACCTTGATCTTCAAAAGATATATATTGAGTTTCACTCCACCAATTACATACCATAAATACATGAAGGAAAATGAAGCAACCTCACATTTTCAAAGGTTAGAATATCAAATGATTTTATTAGAATCTCTACCACTTACATGAGATATGAGATATGCTATTCCAAGTAGAGATATAAAAAATATATCATAGAAGTACATTATCGCAAATGAATATACAAGGATTTTCATTACATCATTAATCAAACACATAAATGTAGCTAGTGCATTGCATAAACCTAATGACGTACTTTGCATGCTAAAAGTGATCTAGAAAATGATTGATGCTAGGAGAGGGTATGGATTCTTAAGCGTGAAATTGTTCAATATTGTTTTCAATCCAAATTTTCCAAGTGCCATATTTATTGGGTACTGTGATGATAGGTGATACACAAGTTATGGTGTTTGGAAAAATTAATTGCTAGAGTCAAGAGCTACTTTAATTGTTTCTACATTTCATTTTCCTTTAGGATGGATTTTCTTTATAAACCAATATTTGGGAATAGGGACTAAGGAAACAAGTATATCTCATGCTCCAATTCCCTCTTAAGTAGTTGTTGGATTTCCAAATTGACATTACTTTCGTCACTTCTTCACTTTTGATGTCCCATCTTTACTCTATCTTTCTGCATTCCCATCAACCTTATTGCAATGTTATTTGATGCATAAATGTCATACAAAGAAAAATAATTATGTTGTTGAATTAATGCCTAATTCATTTATTTTTTTATGAATTGGAGATGCTAAAAAAAAAAATTGTTACTAACAATGGTTTTTTCCTAGTTAGTTTTTGCAACCTACATGCACATTCAGAAACCAATGTTCACATTCGACATATTCATGTGACCCCATGGAAGATTCCGAGACATATTTTTGTTCCTAGCATTAGTGTCATGGTTCTTTTTTTCTTATTTTGCATCCAGATTGATTCTATAGGTCTCCAGGCAACAGTCAGTGGTTATGACAACCCATTCAAGGGAGAATCAGGTCATCGAATTTCGACGTGATTTCTGATCAAACAAAGAAGAATCTAAAAAATATAAAAGATGGGTTTTTCTCAAGACATCCCCAACTAGGTTACATATGAGGATTTTCTCTATAAAGTACACATTTTGGGAGGTTACGAAGGTCATTTCAAGGGACAATTCTATAATGCGGCTAATGTTCAGTTGCATCATGGAATTACTTAGAAAATCAAATTAGATACATGTTATCACTAAAAATACCTCCTCATTAGCTCAAAGGAGATCATTATGCCTCTAGCCAAAGTTCACCCTTTTCTCTGGTCTACTTTTAACTGTAACACACACTATTTTCTAAGCATAATGCTCTATAATGCATGTCACTTACTCTTTAGACAAAATTACCCTAGACTATAACACATTTTTTTATTCATCTAGCTTGTTACTACCAAGAGCTCACGTAGTCACAAGAGAAAAAGCCCAAGTTAAATCATTGTGATGCTCTCTTCATGATTAGAAACTCTTAAGGATTGGAATGTGATCACCTCGACCCCATGCTTATCTTTTTCCTATACAAACAAAGAACCTAAAAGTAGTTCAAAGAAATTTGTATGAGAAAACATCACCCAATCAAATTTTTTTTCCCATGTTATATTGGAGAGAAAGAGACAGTGCCCATAGCCTCCATTTACCTATAAATTGAGGGCTTGGCCATTAAGAAAACGATCAAAATTTAGGGTGTTGTTATATTGATGAGATCATTATTGAGAGAGAGTATTGGAGCTAGGAGCGAGAGGAGGTTATCCTGAAACTTTTGCATCTACTAGTAAACAACCCTTTTCTTAATAATATATCAATTTATTTTTATTCCTTATAAATCATTTTTCAATGTTCATTTCTATTATTTTTAACCAAAAATTGTTTGGAAACTTGAGTTACAGTGATTCATTAAACAATTTATAGTTGCTTATTCATTATGGTTTTGATTGATGGAATCATTATGCTGTAAAATCATTTATCTAGTCTTGTATATGTGCAGGACCATCTTTTGGAGCTATCTAGGAGCACTTGTTGATTACTTTGACAAATCCAACAAATCTTCACGTGAACAAGAACAAGTTCATCCTTCACTTTATCTTTTCAGTATTCAATTTTCTCATTGTATTGTTGAATGAGTCATGTCTTAGAATAGTTGATCTTTTGTCCTGTCTGTCTCGATTTTCCAAGAAAACTTGATAGGGTGCTTATTTATTCATTTGAGCAATATTACCTATAGAAGAATTTGTGACTCCATCAGGGAGCATATAACTTCCTAGTTTATTTTATTTCCTAGATCCCATATCTCCGATCTTGTCACTATTTGCATTTCTATCTTTTGCACAGATATTGGTATAATTGATTTTAGTTCTTGATTTTGAACCAGGCTTCCTTTTCCTAAGAAAAACTCATCTACCGAATGTTATGAGCGGAAATAAGTTCATTATAACACGCTTTGTCCTTTGTGTCCAATGTGCTACCATTCATTATAACACAACGTCTTCCTCAAATCACTTAAACTAGTGCCCTATTCCATGTTTTTCACCTTTATTATAGAATTTATGTTTGTGGTTTGCCATGGCTTTTCCTTGATTCTTTGTTGTCCTGAACTCTGATTACTTTTGCTACATTCATTTCTTTTTATAAAGATTATCTTAGCTTACATTGCTTGCATCCTTATAAGGAAGAGGAAAAAACATTTATTTTCTTAGTTTCTTGATTGTTCATTTTATAGTAGTGTGCATTTAGTTTTAAGTGAGATTGTCTTCATTTATTTAGTGTGTTGGACTTTGCATTATATATTTTACTTTGGGAAATTTTGACTATGCTGGACCCACCAACATTTCAAGGGGATCTCCCCAGTAAGAAACCCCAATTATACCTTAGACCATTTGGTGTCGGAGTCCCAATAGTGGGTCATAAGGTAATGACCTGACCACGATGTCACATAGAGGCAAGTAAGATAACTCTATCAGTAGTAAGGGTGTGACTGATGTAGTAAGTCAAGGAATGAGCATGAGAGGTTCCAACACTTGAAATGGGGGAGGAAGGTGAAGGTGAGTTCCAGGTTGAAAAGGATCTGTTCCAACTCTGCTAGGAACACACCACACAAAGGACATGCACAGCTTCCGACAAAGCAGTCGACACGGATGCGGCAATCCCAACATAGAAGGTAAATAACCTAACCAACACTCACGGATCAGTCTAAGAGGAGTGTGATGGCATGTTATATCTAAACAGGGGAATTTTGTAGATCCAAAGAAGATGAAGGCCATTATGGAATGGCCAGTACCTAAGGATGTGGCTAATATTAGTTCTTTCATGGGAATCATAGGATATTATAGGAGGTTCATGGAGGGTTTTCCGAAATTATCTTATCCAACGAATTATTTATAAAGGAAGGGAAATTATTTTGATTGGAATCATAAGTTCCAATACAACTTTGAAAAATTCAAGCAATTATTGACTACTGCACTAATTTAAAAAAAGATGAGCCAAACAAAGACTTTGTAGTATGTACTGATGCTTTTAAAAAAGTTTTAAGGGGAGTAATAACGCAGGAAGGTCATGTGGTAATATATGGATCTTGAAATCTTAAAGGACATGAAATGAATTATTCTACCCATGATCTAGAACTAGTATCTATTATTCATGCGTTAAAAATGTGGAGGCACTATTATATTGGAAGGAAATTCTAGTAGAAAATTGATAATGTCTATCTGAAATATTTGTTTGATCAACCAAACATAATTTTTAGGCAAGCTTGGTGGTTGGAAATCCTCAGTGAATATGATTTTGAATTATTACACATTAAAGGAAAGGAGAACAAAACAGAAGATGCTCTTAGTAGAAAACTAAATCAGATTTATATTAATTTTTCAAGTAGTTGGGAAATAAATTTGACTGAAAAAAGTAAAGACAATTGCAAATTTGGATGAATAAAATGTTAGAATCAAGGATAAAATTCAAAAATTAGATTATATAGTTGAGGAAGAGAATGGCTTTTTAGTTAATTATGTGGATTTGTTGTTGTATAGAGATAAATTTTATATACCCAATGACCAAAACATGAAATTGTTTGTCCTTGATGAACTTCATAAAAAGCCTATACCTTAACATTCTTGCTATTAGAAGCTAATATCCATGTTGAAAAAGGATTCTATTGGCCTAATATGAAGTCATAAATAACATAATATGTAGAAAAATGTTTAGAATGTCAACAAGGTAAAGCTTCCTATCAACACCCAATTGGATTATTACAACCTTTACCCATTCCATAATGGAAATGGGAGGTAATATCCATGGATTTTATCACTAGTTTTGATAAACAAAGGAGACAAAATGACTCTATAATGGTTGTGGTAGACAAACTTAGTAAACAATACATTTTATATTGTAAATTCTACATTCAAACCCATTAATATAGAAACAATGTTTATGAAGGAAATATTAAGATTACATGTTATGACTAAAATTGTAATTTCAAATCATGATAAAAAAGTTACTTCTAAGTTTTGGACGGGATTATTTGAAGGCATGGGAAAAAAAAACTAAAATTTAGCACTAACTATTGTCCTCAGTCTAATGGTGAAACACAAAGAACTAATGAAATCTTGGATGACATGTTCAGAATGTATGTCATGGATAGGCCTAATAAGTGGGAAGATTAGCTGAATTTGCCTACAATAATGGTTATCATACTTCATTAAAGACGAGTATTTTTGAAGTAATGTATGGGAGACAATGTAAAGTTCCTTTAATTTGGGATCATCCTGAATATAGGCTAGTTTTAGGAAAAAATATGTTGAAGGAATGGAAGAAATGATTAAGCTAGTGAATCAAAATTTGAAAACAACTCAAGATTGACAAACAAATTATGTAGATTTGAATAGAGTTCAAAAATAATTTATTGTGGGTGACCACATTTATCTAAAAGTGAAACCAAAGAAAAATACCCTTAAATTTGGTTGTTTCACCAAGATGTCACCTAGATATTGTGGACCCTTTGAAGTGTTAACAAGGATAGGCTAAATTTATTATCATCTTTCGCTACCATCAATCAAATTTCCTAATGTGTTTCATGTGTCTTTATTAAATAAATATGTACATGATATAACTAAATAACTAATTAGAATGTTGTATAGGTAGAACCAAGGGGAGAGTTCCTAGTAGAACATCTATGCATCCTATACCAGAGGGATGTCATGCTACGTAATAGAATAAAATCCCAAGTGAAAGTTCAGTGGAAACATTTCAGCGAGAAAGAGGCAACTTGGGAATTGGAAGATACTTTTAAAGAAGCATATCCATAATTATTTTTAAAAAATCGCTTGAAATATAAAGCAAACATTGGGATGATGTCAAACTTAAGTAGGGAAGGGTGGGATATCCACTCATAGAGTGTTTATTTGTAAAATTTTATATCTCATTTTTACTTGTGGTTATGAGTTTGGGATAGAATTAGAATTGGTTTATTAGTATTTTGTCACTGATAAATATTTTATGTAGATTTGTTTTTTAAGTTGTTAAGAAAAAATATGGAAAATAATTCCAAAAGTACAATTAGCTAAAGAGAAATTATGAGCTGCAATTTAATGATGGAATTTAACTATCATTGATGGAATAATACCTATGGATCTAATTTGAGGATTATATTATTAAATTATGAAAATTTATTTATCAACAATTCTCACAATAAGATAGGATGCTATCTAAGGTGGTTGGGGAATGTAAGGCTCATTAATGAGCCATGTAACTACCTTCCACTTGGTGGATAAAGAAGACATAACTACTAACTACCAACTAATTTGGAAAAATGGTATGTTCCTTTTCCTATAGGGGCTATAGACTCATGTTGTGCTGAACTAAGGTGGAAAAAGTACAGTCACAAAAAAGAGAGCGATGGATTAAAACTGACTTCTAGCCTATTAAATCTTGGAGGGACTCTTTCATGGGAAAGATTGAAGGTTGGGTGATTCCTGATATCTCCAATTTTTGAATTGAGGCTTCTGCGATCCATAACATTTATTAAGAAGAGTTTCGGTGTAAATCACATGTAGAAAACCTTTTTCGACACGTTTCGAACCAACTAGTGGGGTTCATCGTCAAGACAAGTTGACAAAGGTTTTCTACATGTTATTTACGTCGAAAATATCCAATTTTATTTTCTAAAATAGAATGAAAAGGTTGTACCTTGATTATCTCATTATTTTAACAATGTTTCATTTGCTAAACTTTTTTATTTTTGAAGTACTATGTAGACGAAATTTTTTGAGTAAACATGCAAGTAAAAATAAAAAGAATAAAATTTCCCTCTTTGAACATTAAATATGCTTCATTTATTTTATATATTTAGAATAGTGAAATTATTATACATATCTCTGTATAGAAGAACCATTTTGATTACTGTAGACAAAATGTTTATAATATTTTGTGAACAAAATTTTATTTTGAATACATAGGCAATGAATCAATTTAGAATGTAAAGTATAAGCATATGTAAATAGAGGCATATGTGATGAAAATTGAGTACAATATTGTTATAATAAAAAATACTAGTAACTTATTTCCTTTATGTGTAAGTTTGGTGGGAAAAACATCCTAGTGGGTGTTCGTTTGGTTTATTATGGCTAAAGGATATTGGAAGAGGAAATGATAAAGGCTTTGGAAAGGCATGAGGCATTAATTGACATATTATTTATGAAAATACTGGAAATTAGGAGAAACAGAAGTTGAAAGGCCATAGGTCGCATGTGAGGAGGAAATTGAAGGAAAATAATGGAAAATGAAGAAAATAGAGGACTCATTGATAAAAATGTTTATGAGGATCAATTGGTAACCTTTTGTTAGTTCTGTGGTGGAGCTCTCTTCTATTGTCTCTCTCATACTCTTGGACACTTAGAGTTTTATTGGAGCACGTTTGGAGGAGTGTGGCATACATTGGATTTGGAGAAAGAAGGGAAAGAAGAAGTAAGAAAGAACAAGAAGATATTAGGATCAACAACTACATCGGATTTACTTTGGAGGTACCTATTTGTGTGTATGATTTCCTTGCTAGTTTTGGCATGCATGACACATGCATGTCATTTCTTGGTTATGAGCTATCATTTGCATGGAGGATTGCCTACAGTGATAGTGGTTTTTCCTAACCTTTCCATTTCCTCGATAGCCATGGTGTTGTGGGTTTACCTATGTTTTTGGTTGATGCTCATGTTCCTTATGGATGTGGGTTGATTTATTAGTTCCTGGAACCTTGTTTGAAAAAATAACTGTAGAAGCCCTCTAATAGTTTGGGTTGAGTTACTAGTCCTGGAAACTTTGATTGGAAAACATCTTTAGAAACCCTGTAACATCTTGGGTTGAGTTACTAATAATGGAAGCCTTGGTTGGAAAAACACTTTGAAACCCCTTGGTGGGTTGAGTTACTAGTCCTAGAAGCCTTGGTTGGAAAAACAACTCTGGAAGCTTGATGATAGTTGTGGGTTGAGTTACTAGTCCTAGAGGCCTTGGTTAGAAAATGCTCTAGAAGCTCGATAAAAATTGTGGGTTGAGTTACCAGTCCTGGAATCCGGGTTGGAAAAACACTATAGAGCCTTGGACATCTTGGGTAGAGATCGACCTGATGATGGTTAGTGATGTCCGAAGTGAGGTGGAATCACTAGTTGAGGGATGAGGTCGTTTGACCCTCTAGAAGTCCTAGTTTGGTTTTGGTTGGTTTATTCCATGAGATCCCACATTAATTTTTAGAATATGGCATGGGGGTGACTAGCTAATGTTGTGAAATAACACTGAGAGGGGGGCGTGAATCAGTATTATCAGATCAAGAATTTTTCCTTTTCATAATTAGATTTATATATGCTACTTCAGAGAGGGGAATTAGCATGTACCCACAACTGTCTTTAAGGAAACCAACATTTATGCAGTAAACTTATGATTCAGTTAATTCATGATATGTTGATATTTAGTGAGTGCATCAGTAATTCATCAGTCATTAAACAGTAACCATGTGCAGTATAAACATAATAAACTATTACACAGAAACAACACACATGAACACCAAGATTTAAGGTGGAAACCCAATGTGGGTGAAAACCACTTGCTGCTGTCATTTCTGTCTTCTTTTAATAATAAGAAAATTTGTTTACAATATTATACTGGTGTAGACTCATACCAGTACACAGCCTTCTACCTACAGAAGGTTACAATCTTCTCTCATTCTCCAACTTCTACAGGAAGGGAGCTACAACCCCCTAGCTATTGTACTAGCCAGTATGTTTACTAGTACATAGGTGCCAGCCTACAGAAAACTCCATTCTTCCACCAGGGACCACGTTTCATGAATTTTCAGACTCAATCCTCCTGGCACAGATCAAGACATATTAAGACCTTGACTCATCAATAACCCATTAGAAATTTAAAAACTCAAACTTCATCGACCAACATGTAGTTAATATGAAATAATTAGATCAATGTCATCAAAACACTGTGTTGAACCCAGAAACTTGTATCAACATTCAAAACCAACTGAAGCCTCAAAAGTTTATGTGTCAGACTGTATACGCTACTTCAATGAGGAAAACATGCATGTATATGCTACTTCCTTCAGCCCAACCTGCGTATACCTCTAAAGATTCTAAATAATAAAATCTCTGAATCACAAACTATACCAACCAGCAATATACTAAACATCTATTGTCAACTTACCGAACTTGACATAGGCAGGCAACAGAAAACACTTCTTATCACTTATATAATCAATCAAATATCAACCTTCTTATGCATTCAAATTTACATTGAGATCTAAAAGGACTTCATTTACAGACAACAGTAAAGTAGCAACAACAATAAATCAGCAATATTGATCTGATAGATCAGTCATCTCTGAACATGAAGCCTTTATTTTGTATACACTACGTGAAAGAACAGAACCTGCATGTATACACTCTTTTGCCAAGATGAACCTGCG
The DNA here is from genome assembly GCA_000404065.3 of Pinus taeda. Lineage (NCBI taxonomy): Eukaryota > Viridiplantae > Streptophyta > Pinopsida > Pinales > Pinaceae > Pinus > Pinus taeda. Next base: position 16,202 of record APFE030590780.1, read on the forward strand.
TACAGATCTGCAAATATTGACTCAGAACTTTGTTGCAATTCTAGACTTCAAGCGAACCCAAATCATGATAGATAACAAATAAAATAGATGCAAAACATCAGATCTAGCCTCAACCAATATCAGATCATTCAAGAATAATTCATTTCAGGTCTCATGATCCTGATCCAATATTGAACTCAAGGTGCACATAAATATTTCAGATCTAGTCCCAAACATAACCCTGCAACATAAAATATACTTCAGATTGAAGTATTCCTTAGAATCTTATTCACTTGCACATTTGGCCTTATGATCCTCTCTTCTTTATACAATTATTGGCCTTCCTCAATACCATGGAATGAATCCACTTAGGGCCAATAACTTGGATCAAATACCATAGACCGAATACCTAAGACTAAATACCTAGCGTCAATATCATGGTCCAAAGATACCTTGGACCAAATACCTCGAACCAAAACCATGGTTTTCAACATGTACGCTGTTAGGTCCCTATAATACTAGTGATTACCCCATTATTATTGTAGATGTATCCCTTATTAATATTGTTGAGCCCCTATTGTCCCCATATTTTTATTATTGTGCCCCACAGAATCCCTCTATTGTTATTTTTGGGCTTTATGTTATTATTGTTAGGTCGGTTGGGTTATATTGTGACTCCATAGACTCCTATATATAGAAAGGAGCCTTTTTCATTTGAATCATTGAAGAATTGTTCATTTTTCTAATGTAAAGGAGGTTTCCCCCTCGAAGAGGCTAAATTTGAAGGCATTCATCTCCCTTTTCTATCTTTTTGTAAGTTGGTTTCATAACATTTGGTATCAGAGCTTTGGATTCTAGGGTTTCACTACTCCAACTATGTCATCGTGGAATTTTCGCTATAACATTTTCTTTTGTGACGTTTCAAAAGTGAAAAAAAAAACCATTTGAGACAAAATAACACTAAACCTTAGGTCCAAATTTCAGAGCTTTTCGTGCTATATTTGTGGAGATATGATCTGAGGAAGTTGGTATTTTTGCATACTCCTGAATTACATTCCAAACAAGTGACCTGGGGAAATTTTTCATAACTTTCTCTCTGATCATCAGATTGAAATTTTGTAAGAAGGTACAAAAATAGGATGAGCTTTAGTTTCTTGCATATATTTTTCAGTGCCATAGGTTGAAATAGTGACACGTGGCACTTCATACAAGTTTTCTCTTCTGGAAAGGTATATAATGAGGTCATCTTGGGAGATTGTGCATAACTCTTTCTTGGAGAATCCAATTTGGATTAGAATAGTGGCATTGGAAAGAGGACACAGAGGGCTACTACAGGTCGCAATTTCAGAACTGGATGATTCGAAATTACAGAGATACATCAGATTCAATATCAGGCTCCTACAAAGTGAAAAAAGGTGCGTAGTTTTTTTAAAATTTTTGCTTAAGCTTGTTTTGAAAAATTAGTTTGAAGGAATTCAAAGGGCATAGTAAAGCATTATTATCGGTAATTGATGCCCAAGGAAAGAAAATGCAAACACTTAGTAAGCAACCTGAAAGCTCTAGCATGACTCATGAAGAAGAGGAAGAAATGCAACATGATATATCAAAATTACGAGACCAAATGCAACAAATGTCACTTGCACAAAAAGTAACAGAATCTAAGATGAAAGATGTAGAATCTAAGATGGATGGTTTAAAGAAAGGTGTAGAAGCTAAGATGCATTGTTTAAAGAAAGGTGTAGAAACTAAGATGGATGGCATGGAAGCTAGATGAATGGCATGGATGCTAAAATGGATGGCATGGATGATAAGATGGAAGAATTGAAGATAAATATGAATAAGTTGCTACAAGAAATGGTCACTAATGGTGAAAGGGTAGTAAAGGAAACTCATGATGAGAACAAAAAAAATGTTAATCATGATTCCATAGACTCTAACATTGGATCGAAGACCCACCATATTCCAAAAGTCGATATGAGGAAGTTTGATGGCAAGGATCCTACAACATGGATATTACAAATGGGGCAATTTTTCGATCTCAATAATGTGCAAAACACACAAAAGGTACGTATTGCAACTTTATATTAGGAACCAAATCAGTTTGTATGGTATCAATGGCTTTGCGCTCGTAAACAAAATATCACTTGGGAAATTTTTACAGAAGAGTTGACAACACATTATGAGGATACAAAAAGAAACACTTTTTGAGCCAATTGATAAGTCTCAAACAAAAGGGTTCAATAATGGAGCATATTGAGGAGTTCCAAAAGTTGAACATAAGGGTAAAAAATATTCCATAGGAGAATAAGATTGATGTGTTCATAGGGACTTTAAAGGATAATATCCAACATGATGTTCGCCTTTGGGAACCTGATTTATTAGAGAAGGCATTTAGGTTAGCAAGAAAAATGGAAAGTGAAATTATGGCAACCAGGAAGCCTACTAGTCACAACTATAAAGATGGAAGTGTTGTTACTTGTAGCCTTCCACAACCTTGTTATAGACATTTTTGGGCACTGAAACCCCGATCATAAATGTCCATAAACTGAGGGCTCATAAGTCCCTAAAAGTGTTGCTTCACTACCTAAAGGAACAAGGTCAGCTGATTACATCATCTCCCAGAAGTTCTCCACAGAAAAATGCTCAGAAATTGTCAAAAATGGATCATACTGAATGCCCAGTGCAGAGGGTGTGATGCATATCACCTTCCTAGTGTAAAGATTGCGATGCATACTGGATGGCCCTTCTGTAGGGTGCGTTGGGCGAGAATAGACAAATGGCAGAGATAGTTTGCGAGGTGGAAGATCATAGAATCTTCTAGAAACTTCCCCTCTGACGCTTGCCTCTCTGATTTTGACTAGGGATGAGTAAGAGATCATCAATCTCCAAGTGGAATCAAGAACTATCAGAGAGAGGAAACTAATAAAAATCCCAAAATCTGGCTCACCCCCCTACAATCATCTATATATGAATCCCTCATCACAGAGATCCGGAGGCTGGAATCTTGTATCTTATAGAGAAGTGCTATTGGTTTTCTGGTGTAACATCATAGTGTTGGGTGATCTAAGCTTTACTTGAGGTGAAGAAGGGATTTATTGCTGGAGGATGAAGTTGGGTTAGAACAATTGGTTATAATCCTCTTTCCATTCTTGATATTAATAAAGCTATTCAAGTTTTCCTCCACTTTCGTGTATGTTTGATTGTATATGCATTTGTGTGGTTAATACATATCTGGTTCTGTGTTGTTTATGAATATAGATCTCTGTTCTTTGATAGTATTATGCTTCTTTTATTCCACAAGTGCTCTCTGAAGCTGTGTAGACAAAGAAGGAGTGGCAAAGATCTATCGAGAAGGAAAGGAACCGAGAAAGGATTCAAGCGCAAGACAAAGGTTGGTGTTCTCTGTTCCCCTCTTGTCTATTTTTCATAAAGGAAAACGAAAGTAGTTTTAACTTGTTTGTTTCTAAGATAGCTACCAATCTTAGTGTGAATAGTAGCTCTAAGTGGACACTATTCCCGGTGACAAAATGGCGACTCCGCTAGGGAGGGAATAGATTGTTTGTTAGTCTATTTTTGTTTGTTTTATAAACTTACAGATGGAGCCTGAAGTCAAGCCAGCTAGCCTTCGAACTGCATTTGCTATGTAAGTGCAAAGTAGATCAATGTTGCTTCAGTCTATCTCTGGGTTTCGTTTATAAATTGGACAATTGATCTACAAACACTCTAATTTCCCTAAGTGGTGGCTCTAGTAACCTCCTCATATCAACCCCTGTGATTTATATTTACTGAACATCACTTACTCGGCCTAAATCACTAAACTGAACTGCAAATTGTGATCAAAGACTGGATAAAAGTATCACATTGGTACCATCACACCCTCCCTTCAAGGCAGTCTATATGCAGTGCACTTCCCGTGTGCAGTAGGTGTGATGCATACTGGATTTCCTGTGTGACAGGTGTGATGGTCAAGGAAGGTTGATTTTACCTTCATACTTTGGTTTTTCTTCACTCTTTTTAGTTATATTAAGGAGTTTTGCTGTCTTTGGTTAGTATATCTCTGTGGAAACCCTCTTCTCTTCCATCATTCTGCCTCCATTTTGCAAAGAACTGTAAGTGTTTTTATGTATTGTGCGCCATTTCCAGTTCTCTTTTACAAAGAAGCAACGTAATTAGACTGTCGTTTCTTGATCTGGAAGTGTCGCAAGTGTTGTTTTCAGTCATAGAAGAGAATCCCATTCTTCTTGATAGTCGATTGTATTGTTACTCTTGTATGTGATTTGAATTAGTAGTTTTTCAAGTGTCGAAAACAATTTTCATTTCGAAATCGCAAAGTGTCATCTTTATCTTCACTTCATTTTGAAAAAGAAATTTGTTAGTATTGTCACTTTGGAAAATAATTCAAATTTGAACTTAGCATTCTTCTTGTACCTCATACATTAAGAAGGCTGAAAAAAAATACATGCATGTGCATTTTCATTTAGACTGGTTGGTTTGATTTAGGACAGTGCATTTAGTGTGTGCTCTGTGCTCTTTATTGAAAGACCCTCAGTTCTCTTTCCTTAGTAGCTAGGATTTTCATTGCCAAAACAAGATTAAACATTTGTTTATCATCTTAGACTGAATTTTAGGAATTGTATACACATCACGCGGTGAACCTGAAAGGCAAATTTTTAAACAAGATCAACTAGAAAATAAATTTAATGAATCTAAAAACTCTTTGGAACCTAACGCACAACATCTAGAAGTCTAGGCTAGAGATGTATTCTGGTGTCGTAAAACCTGGTAACTGTTGTTTTCATTGTTCGTTGGGTGATTCCTCCACTTTGAGACGACAAGTGCCAGTATGGACTTGTGATCCAACGTACTATCGAGTATATATTGGGAGACCAGAATAGGCTATATCCTTTATCCTTAGGAAGCCGTGTCTACCGCCCTATCGATCGCAATGCACTGAACATAGCATTCGGGAAGATTGACTGCCTTAGCGTAAAAAGTATTCTGCAGTTTTGCGATTGGTTTGGTAATCCCTTTGCCTATATTTCCAGAGAAGTCTCTTTCATTCCTTTTCAGACTCCTTAAAGCAAAAGGTCCATCTGAGCACTTGTCACTTCAATCTCATTAAAAATCGAAGGCGACTAGAGTCATCTTTTGTTTTTTCTCGACTCTTAAAAATTGAAAAAACAAGTTGTGTCAAAGTGTCTAAAATTTATTTTAATCAAAATAACATCACAAGTTCCCTCATTGATCTTTAGGTTGAGAAAAATGGAGTCTACTAGCCAAGGATTTCCCCTTGGAGGAAATCCTAGTCCTTTCTCCTCTTCGGGAGATGTTCGTGAACCCCATATGGCCACATTGTCAGTTCCAGGGTTGACGATTGGTTTTCCCGTATATCTCTTCTCTACCTCTGTCATTCAGAATACTGTAATTCCTGAACAGTCAAATCAGCAACTAGGTGATACTAGAGTTACCCCCCAACCTTCCACTTCATCTGTTTCTCCCTCTCCTCCTTCCTCTTCGCTTGATGAAGCTGGTAAAGCTAAAGATCAAGTAACTGAGAAGAAGAAGAAGCAGAAAGAGAAAAAGGAAAAGAAGAAGAAGGAGCCAAAAGCAAAAGGGGGAAACCATGTGTCGTCTAGTGAAAATCCTCACACTGCACCATCTAAACCTAAATCTCCATGTGTCATTTGCAAAGGAGATCACTATCATTGAGATTGTCCTTACATCCCTTGGATCTTAAGGGACTAGTCTCCTTGTTTGCACAATCCGGTGTCATCAACATCTGATGATCATGTTGAAAGTACACTGTCAACCAGTGAAAGTGAAGTATCTAACAAAAAAGGAATCACAAATTTCCTTGTAACCTATGTGAAGGCGATCACATCGTCCACCGTTGTCCCTTCCTAGATGAAGCCAAAAGAGTTTTGGATGACCATCCTACTTCACCGCTACGGCTCCCTCCTGGATATAAGGAACTCTTGCCGAGTCCACCACTGGTTGAAAATACAACTGACAAGCCATTGTGGTTGGTCGAAGTGTCTATCATTGAAAATCAACCCTCTGAATCCATACCTGATGAAATTCAAAAGTTCGAGGCGGCAGTTGACCCAGTTTTTCCTTCAAAGAGACCATCTTCGAGTCATACCGTCACTGAAGAGAAAGAGAACGAAACCGTTCAAATTATTTTCGTAAACACAGACTCCGATGAACTTGGGGGCAGTCTACCTGTTCCTTTACCACGGGAAGGAAGTTCATCAGAGTCGTATCTCGCTGTCTATTCAGTCCCACCTCCAAGCAACCTAGTCATTTCCTTCGATTGGAATCTACTAGGCAGACCCCGTTTACCAGCTAGTGTACCATTCCAAATCATTGTACAAGCTTATAGAATGGTCATGGTTGGTACCATGATAGATGAAGGGGCTTCTGTGAGTATCCTTTCCTCAACTACTTGGAAAGCACTTGGTTGGCCATCGCTTCTGCCTGAAATGAGAAATCTAATAGGATTTGACAAAGGAACCAGTCGACTATTAGGGATCCTTCCCAATGCGCCCATTACTTTGAGAAGGAAAACCATTCACATGAATGTGATGGTAGTCCAAGGACCCCTATATTATATTATACTCCTTGGGCGTGACTATATTTATTGCATGGGAGCCGTCGTCTCCTCACTCTTTATAGTAATGGGTTTTCTGCATCAAGGCAGAGTGTTCAAGCTCATAGACAAGCTGCCATTCCCTGGTTCACACATAGCAAATAGTTAAATGCCATCCCTAAATGGTATTTTCACGCAAGGAATGTCTCATCGATCTCTAGTCTGTCCACCTGATGAGCGCGAATGATTCAGGAGGATATGGTTGAAACCCAGGGGGTGTGCACCCTGGACTGCTTCGGTAGGGAAACTCTAGGTATAAAGTAGGTTTTCGCTGAGGAAGATGACTGGTCCAACACCCCTCCTTATAGGAAAAGGGAGTTAGACCAGAATAAGATTCCCTCATCAAGGTTAGGAGGTTGGGATTTAGAACCACCCTGGTCCAGATGGACTATGCCAAGAAGTGTTTCTATTTGCAACATGGATGGAAACTATCTTGCAAAAGTAAGAGCTTCTATATGGTAACCTAGAAATTTTTCATTATACCTGGGGGCATGCAAACCTTTTTGCATGCAAGCGAAGAGTGACCATTTATTTTTTAAATTTGCAGGTCCTCTAACCCTTTAAACTCGTAGGATTGGTTGTTTTCTAGATTGCATAAAGAAAGGGTCTGGGGAAAAGCTTTAAAAGGTGCAAGCTCTATAAAAAATAACATCTTAGATGGGATATCCTTATTATATGACTGGCACGAGCAGTTTTAACGTGCAATTCAAGCTCGTTAAAAAATAAATATAAGAAATGAGAAAATGTTTCCCCCAGAGTTTAAGCTCATTAAAAAATGAACTGATCCCCAGTAAATAACCATTGTGAATGCATTATCATCAGCTTTTGAGCCTTGGTCGTGTTCCCATCATCACCTCCACTCTATTTTAGCCAATCATTCACCTCCATTTGATTATTTACCCCAATCGAGGAACATCTGCAAAGAGTGATTCTCTTAGCCATCCTTGTGACACTACCATGATTGGAAAATTCCAAACCTTACCTTGAATCAGCCGCTAGCTGAAATCATCACGCGTTCCTCGAACAACGAGTCTCCTTTAAGCTCTTTTCAACTGACTCATAAAATATGAAAAGATTGCTGAGGGATTAGCCTTTCCGGCTTGTGAAAGTCATAGGAAGTGCTATCCCTCCTCTAGATTTTAATCTTTTTGGATTTGAAGGATTATTACACAAAAAGATCGAGCGTTTGTCTTGTTCGGCTCATTAAAACTATCGAAAATTCATCCCTTTCGTATTATTTTACGCTTTTTTGGACTTAAGGGATTATATGACAAAAAATAATCATTGGATTTTCCTTTCCATCCCTTTTAGACTTTCTAAAATTGAAAAGGACCGAGTTATCTTTGTCGTCAAACTCGTTAAAACCTAATAGCGAAAAACTTGTCCAAATGGACAAGAATGAGTTTCACTGTCGCTAGGCTCGTTAAAATATAGTGACAGGTTCGTCCGAATGGAGAATTATAGAACAAGCATATGTTATCCTCTTCAAGCTTGAAAAAAATAAAGAGGTACTAGTTAGCAATGACTGGGGAAAGTTGGGAAGAAAACTTGAAGAAACTTTATTGGTAGCAAGTCGCTCTTGAACATGACACTTTCTCTTCGCATCTGAGTTGGGTTGGGTTGTTCTATTCACTGGTCATATCACCATTGTTCCATCACACCATCCATATTTTGGGTTAACACTACCAATCCATCGTCAGTGTCGCCGATATGTTCAAGATAAGTTGCTCAGAGAATTCACCTGTGTCTCATCCACTACAATACATTCATGCTCCATTCTTTTATGCCGCCACCCTGAATCTTGTATCATCAGATCGTTTTCACCTCCAAAATCATTTGCTCCGTTTCATGTCGTAGATGTGGGATTCATTAAGGCCCTCCTACGACAAGTACTTCTTGTCGACATCAGCTCATTATCCAAGGAGTTTACTTAGGAACAACCCCTTTCAGTACTTTGAAGCTTGCATGCCTCAATGGCAAGTTTCTCACTTTCGGTGACAGGTTTACATCAATGACCCTCGACCGGAATATTTTGCGTGGTGTTCGATGCCAAGTCCCTTTTTCACACCATGCGAATTGTACTATAGTACCATGAGGATCATTGACATTATTGGTGACTCCTCTCGTGCCTGTCAATAGCTTACATCATTGGCTGGTAATCAGGCGATGTCTTTCCATGTTCGACTCCAGAACATTTTTCACATGGATCGACTTGTACTCCGAGTGAACATGGAATGAGTTTTGAAGACCTCAGATCTAGTTTCATCCATCCGGGCTGTGATATATTCAGGAATATAAAGACATCAAATGTACATCATTGCCGAACAGATGATCATCTAAATAAAAGGATGATGACTCCGTCCGAATTCCTGCCTCAGCTAGATCATGAAAAATATTATGAAGATAATGTATTGTATTGTATCTTATTACAGGTCGCCTCCCAGCTCGAAAAAACTTCGGATCCTCATGGTAAAGCATTTCACTCGACATGAAAAGATTAATGACCTCATGCTTTAGGGGGAAACTATTATAGGCATTTTTGGGAACTACAACCCCAATCATAAATGTCCATAACCTGAGGGATCCTATGTCCCTAAAAGTGTTGCTTCACTACCTAAAGGAACAAGGTCAGTTGATTACATCATCTCCTAGAAGTTCTCCACAGAAAACTGCTCAAAAATGGTCAAAACTAGACCATACTAAATGCCCAGTGCAGAGGGTGCAATGCATAACACCTTCCCAGTGTAAAGGGTGCAATGCATACTAGATGGCCCCTCTGTAGGGTGTGATGGGTGAGAATGGACAAATGGGAGAGACAATTTGTGAGGTGGAAGATCATAGAATCTTCTAGAAACTTCCCCTCTGACACTTGCGCCTCTGATTTCGACCAGGGATGAGTAAGAGATCATCAATCTCCAAGTGGAATCAAGAACTATCAGAGAGAGGACACTAATCAAATTCCTAAAAGCTGACTCACCCCCTACAATCATCTATATATGGATCCCTCATCACAGAGATCCGGAGGCTGGAATCTTGTATCTTGTAGAGAAGTGTTGTTGGTTTTCTGGGTAACATCATAGTGTTGGGTGATCTAAACTTTACTTGAGGTGAAGAAGGGCTTTCTTGCTGGAGTATGATGCTGGGTCAAAACAATTGGTTCTAATCCTCTTGTTATTCTTGATATTAATAAAGCTATTCAAGTTTTCCTCCACATTCGTGTATGTTTGATTGTATATTCATTTGTGTGGTTAATACATATTTGGTCTTGTGTTTTTTATGAATATAGATCTTTGTTCTTCGATAGTATTATGCTGCTTTGATTCCATAGGTTCTCTCTGAAGCTGTGTAGACAAAGAAGGAGTGGCAAAGATCTATTGAGAAGGAGAGGAACCGAGCAAGGAACCAAGCGCAAGAAAAAGGTTGGTGTCCTTTGTTCCCGTCTTGTCTATTTTTCATAAAGGAAAATGAAAGTAGTTTTAACTTTTTTGTTTCTAAGATAGCTACCAGTCTTAGTGGGAATAGCAACTCTAAGTGGAAACTATTCCCAGTAACAAACCTATAAGGTGGATACCACAACAATTGGAAGAAAAAAGAGAAAAAGGGCTTTGTTACAGTTGTGATAGCAAATACACTAAAGGTCATAAGTGTGCTGAGAAGAAATTATTCTACATAGATGGTGAAGAGGAAGAAGAAAACGAGCAAGAAAGGTCAAAGGAAGAGGATGTACTCCAGGAACAAAGCCTAGATAAAGAAGAAATTAATCTGACCATATCTTGTAATGCATTGGCTGGAATTACCACTCCTCAAACCATCAAGATAGAAGGATAAATCAAGAAGAAAAAGGTAATAGTGTCGATTGATTCAGGAAGTACCCACAATTTTATTCATTGTAAGGTAGCAAAAGAATTGAATTGCTTCCTATATCCAGCACTAGAGTGTCAAGTGATGATTGCAAATAGAGGAAGGACAAATTCCTCTAGAAAGTGCCATAATATCAAGCTATCCATGGAACAATATGTATTGACTAGTCCAATGCTTTCCATTCCAATGGGAGGTGTTGATGTTGTACTAGGAGTCCAATGGCTACAATCCCTGGGTATAATAGCATTTAATTTTCAATAACTTTTCATGAAATTCACTGTCGAAGGAAAGGAAGTTGAATTAAGGGGTATTGCAGGGAAAACAAGAATGATAATCAACTCTAACGGTATGACAAGGCTTCTAAAAAGGGAACAAAGAGGTGTAATTTCTCAATTATGTTCCCTAGATGTTTCCACATTAGAATCATATATTTCTCCAGATCTCCAAAAAATCTTGGACAATCATTCCAAGGTATTTGAGACTCCTAAAGGTCTCCCACCTATTCATGATCATGATCATGCTATTCATTTGATTCCAGGAGGTGTCCTCCAAACATCAGCCGTACAGATATCCCTATGCCCAAAAGAGTGAAATTGAATGTATGGTTGCAGAAATGCTAGCAGCTGGTATAATTAAACCTAGTCAAAGTTCTTTCTTTGCTCTAGTAGTATTGGTGCACAAGAAGGATGGGTCATGGTGCATGTGTCTGGATTATAAGGAGCTCAACAAGCTCACTATTAAAGATAAGTTTCCCATTCCTGTCATTGATGAATTACTGGATGAATTGCATGGATCAATTTACTTCACCAAGTTGGATCTTCATTCAGGATATTATCAAATCAGAATGAAGACTTAAGGCATTCCGAAAACACCATTTAGAACTCATGAGGATCATTATGAATTTTTGGTCATGCCTTTTGGCCTTACCAATGCACCTTCAACATTTCAAGGTTTGATGAATTCAATTTTCAAACCATTCCTTAGAAAATTTGTGTTAGTATTTTTTGATGATATACTAATCTACATCAAGTCTTGGAAGGATCATGTTGAACATGTTGACAGGGTGCTACAACTATTGGAGGAGAAACAATTATATGCAAAAAGATCCAAATTTTTCTTTGGAGTACAAGAGGTGGAATATCTGTGTCATATTGTATCTCATGAAGGAGTTAAGGTAGACCCTAGCAAAATTAAAGCCATTAAGGAATGGAAAATCCCCACATCCATAAAGCATCTGCGAGGATTTCTTGGGTTGACAGGGTATTATCGTAAGTTTGTGAAGAATTATGGGAGAATAGTAGCATCTTTAACAACATTATTGAAGAAAGATGCATTTTCATGGACTCCAGAAGCAACAAAGGCCTTCGAACATCTTAAAGAGGCAATGTGCCAAGCACTGATCTTAGCTACATCAAACTTTACAAAAACCTTTATTGTGGAATGTGATGCTTCAAGGAATGGAATTAGTGTTGTTTTAGTGCAAGATGAAAGACCCATTTCTTTTGAAAGTCATCCAATCAAGGGAAACTTTTTACACAAAGCTATTTATGATAAGGAAATGTTGGCAATACTACATGCACTTAATAAATGGTGACCCTACCTAATGGGAAGACACTTCATAATAGTCTTAAATACTTTTTAGAACAAAAATTATCCTTTGAAGAGCAACAAAAGTGGGTCACAAAGATGTTGGGTTATGACTTTGAAATCATCTACAAAAAAGGGAAGCTAAATGTGGTGGCAGATGCACTCTTAAGAAAGGATGAGGATGTGGAAGCATTGTTGTGCACCATTTCTATTATCCAACCAGATTGGATAAAAGAAGCGAGGGATGAATGGAAGAATGATGAAGAAGTATGGGCACTTATTCGAAAGTTACAACAAGATTCCAGTACATTTGATACATTTAGCTAGCAAAATGATTTGTTATGGTACAAAGATCGCTTATACCTCTGTAAGAATTTGCAACTCAAACAAAAGATTCTTATGGAATTGCACACTTCTCCCTTAGGAGGGAACTTAGGATTTTTAAAAACTTACCACAAGGTTAAGAAGGAATTTTTTTAGGATGGCCTTAAATTAGATATTCAAAAGTTTGTGGTGGAATGTTTGGTTTGCCAACAAAATAAAGTTGAAACAATTAAGACCCGAGTTCTATTACAACCTTTATCCATTCCAAGCCAACATTGGGAGGAGGTTTCAATGGATTTTATCACAGGTTTACCCAAGTCTGAGGGAAAGAGTGTCATCATGGTGGTAGTTGACAGACTTACCAAGTATGCACACTTTTGTGCATTATCACATCCATTTAAAGCCAATACAGTTTCTACTGCATTTATGGAAACAATTCAAAAGCTACATGGAAACCCAAAGATTGTTATAAGTGACAGAGATCCCATTTTCACTGGAAATTTTTGGATAGAATTATTTTCTTGTCTTGGTACTCAGTTAGCTCACAGCTCATCTTATCATCCTCAATCTGATGGGCAAACTGAGATAGTAAACAAATGTTTGGAAGGATATCTTTGTTGCTTTGTATCTGATAAATAAACAGAATGGGTCAAATGGTTGCCTCTGGCTGAATGGTGGTATAACACTTCCTTTCATGCAACAACAAAAATTACCACATTTATGGCACTTTATGGATATCAGTCACCATCCATCACATCATATTTAAGAGAAACTTCTAAGGTTCAAGCAGTGGAACATCACATCGAACATCAACGACAAGTCCTCCAACTCTTAAAGGATAACCTCATGTTGGAACAGAATAGAATGAAACAACAGGCAGATCAACGTCACAGTGAAAGAAGTTTTGATGTAGGTGATTGGGTATTCCTACAGCTACAACCATATAAACAAATGTCCCTCAAGCAAGCTAAGAAGGATAATAAATTATCACCAAAGTATTATGGTCCGTACAAGGTGTTGCAAAATATTAGTACTATGGCATACAAATTGGAGCTTCTTGCAGCGTCTCGAGTGCACCTAGCTTTCCATGTTTCATGTTTAAAAAAGGTTATAGGGGACAAGCTCCTAGTTCAAACGATATTGCCAGAACTTGACGAGGAAGGAAAAATTATATTGTAACTGGAAGAAGTCATAGAAACAAGAACTTGACAGCTATGAAATCGATCAATTTCGGAGTATCTCATCAACTTTAAGAACTTATCCATTAAAGATTCCACATGGGAGGGTGAGAATTTTGTACACAAGCATCCAGAACTACTCAAGCATTGAGGACAACACTTTTTTTGAAGGAGAGGGGCATGTTATGTCCCTATAATACTAGTGATTACCCCATTACTATTGTAGTTGTATCCCTTATTAATATTGTTGAGCCCCTATTGTCCCCATATGTTTATTACTGTGTCCCTTAGAATCCCTCTATTGTTATTTTTGGGCTTTATGTTATTATTGTTAGGTCGGCTGGGTTATATTGTGACTCCATAGACTCCTATATATAGAAAGGAGGTTTTGTCATTTGAATCGCCGAAGAATTTTTCATTTGTCTAATGTAAAGGAGGTTGCCCCCTCAAAGAGGCTGAATTCTAAGGCGTTGATCTCTCTTTTCTATCTTTTTGCAAGCTAGTTTCATAACATACACACTTTGACTTTCGTAGGACTGCATGCATACGTTATACGTTATTTCTGTTCTGAGTACCTGCATGTATATGCTTCTTGGACTAAGTGAACCTGCATGTATCTCTTAAACTACTCTTACATCATCTTCTTCTGTCAACTTCTTTATTTTGATCAATAGACCTTAGTTCCATCTTCCTGATCCTCTGTACCACTGCCCTATCGCTCCTAAATATTCGTATTAGCCTCTTATCAAAACTGAGTTGACCTGTAGAGTTGCCATTAAGGATAATACTTGTATCATAATGCCAACAATATCCCCCTTTGGACTTGATGGAAACCATGATGGTGTTGACTACTGCAAGTTGTAAAGACTATTAGAGATACCATACAACACCAAAATACCAAAATACTCTGCCCCTTTGAAATCAAGGGCAAAGGGTGGACCACTCTACTCTCCTCCTTTGCATGATGTTATCCATACTCCCCCTGAGTTCATGCCAAGTCTGTAAAGAGAAGATTCTATATAATAACATGACACTATAACTCAACAAAGCGAATATGACCTTCCTATTACCATGAACTCATACATACATCAATCACCCAACGAGGTGGGGATACACCATATTTGACTCATCTGCCCAACCAAGTGAGGATATACCAAAGTTTATACATAACAGAAATACAACAATTATTGCATCATCCATCCCAAGGATATTGGGGAAATAAATTACATTATATGACCAATAGAACTCATTGAAATATAGACCATGAAATAAGAAGTTATATCACATTAATGACTGATGCAACAAAGAAATAGCTGAGTTCAGCAACCATAATGCCAACAATGTGGAATGTAAATGCTCCACCTGAACCTGTGCTACCACTTCCTTCTTTTTTTAGAAAAACATATACGCGCTTTCAACCAAGGCAACCCGCATGTACCTGCACATATACTTCATGAAACTAGCGTGTACTAAACTTCCTCTGAAAAATTGGATTTAACAGCACGATGATGTAGCAGCAACTCCTAGCTTTTGTCTGAGATATTTAAATGTTTCTCCAGGTAGTGGCTTAGTGAATATATCAGCAACCTATTCTTTGGAGGGGACATACTCCAATTTGACCTTTTGTTCAAGTACTTCTTCTCGTAGAAAATGGTACTTGATGGGTAAGTGCTTGGTCTTGTAGTGCATTACTGGATTCTTTGAACTATTGATGCCTCTTGTATTATCACATAGAATGGAGATGGGTGGAGTACATGTGATCTGAATTTCTTGCAAAGTTTGCATCATCCAAAGTAGTTGTGTGAAGCAAGATGCAATAGCCACATATTCTGCTTTAGCTATAGATAAATAAATTGAACTTTGTTTCTTGCTGAACCAAGACTGTAGGTTTTAACCTCATACGAAAATTGCCTGCATACAAAATCTAAAACACAGAAAATAAACAATGCGAGAGCATAACACATAAAACACATATACACAGAGATTTCTCCTGGATCCCAAAACCCGGACTACCATCTTGATTTTTCATTACTTTCCTTTCAATGTTATAATATATATTTATACATGCCAAAGCATCCAATACCATGGACTGAAAACCATCACGTCCAATACCATGGACCAAAAACCATCACATCCAAAAACATGTGCGAAAATCATGGAAAAAACCATAGGTCGGTCTGCCCATCCTAACATAGGGTCCAAAACCAAAATTTTTATGCCTCAAACCCCTTGTGACCCCCCCAGTACACAATCGACGCAACAAAGGGGGGCTCCCCCCCCCCTCTCTAACTCCCCGGTTAACTACGTGGGCTAGTCGTGGAAAGAATATAACACAACCCAAAATTATCCCACTTGTTGTTTTCTTTCCTCAGGTGGGCACACAGAGAGATTAGTCATTTTTCCAGCCCTGAAACACCCATTGTCTCTCTACACAAGAGAACTTCTTAGAGCTCATATATTTTGTCAATGCATCTGTAGTATTCTTCAAAGTGTCCACCTTTACCAGCAACACCTTTTTGTCTTCTGTCATATCCCTCACAAAGTGATAGTGAACATCAATGGGCTTTGTCTTTAAATGATATGTGGGGTTTTTTGCCAAGAAAATTGCACTTTGGCTGTCATAGTCTATCCTTATATCTCCCTACACTAACCCCATACTTGAACACAATCTATGCAACAAAATGTAATTCCTTGCTTGCATGAGTAGTTGCCATGTATTTTGCGTCTATAGTTGATAGTGCTACTATAGATTGTTTCTTACTCATCCAACTGACTGCACCTCTAAATAGGTTAAACACATACCCACTTGTAGATATTATTTGATCTAGATCTCCAACGTAGTTTGCATCAACAAAGCCACGAATATCCAACATTTTGTCCCATCTTGATCTTCCTTTATAGCACAAACCATAATCACTAGTGTCACACAAATACTTGAAAACCCACTTCACTGTTGTCCAGTGCTCCTTCCCTGGTTTTGACATAAACATGCTCAATACTCCCACTACATGTGCAATGTCTGTTCTAGTATAGACCATTGCATACATCAGGCTACTAACTACACTTTCATATGGGACATGGGACAGGTCCTCTTCCTCTTCTTGTGTCTTGGGACACTGTTCAGCAGATAACCTCACACCTACAGGAATAGGAACCTTCACCGGTTTACTATCTTGCATATTAAACCTCTGCAGTATTGTCTCGAACATACTTCCTCTGGTTTAACCAAAGCTCCTCCATTTCCAATCTCTTTAATTTCAATGCCCAAATATATAGTTTGTAGCACCAAGATATTTCATGTCGAATTTGGAGGAAAATAGGGTCTTCAAATCCTGGATAAATTTTTTGTCATTTCCAACTAGCAACATATCATCCACATACAAGACCAGATAAATAACACGGTCACCAATTAATTTAAAATACACACAGTGATATGCTTTGCTTCTGGTGAAGCCAAGTCCCCGTATAAATGTATCAAATTTCTGATACCACATCCTTTGTGACTGTGTTAACCCATAAAGAGACTTCTTTAACTTGCATACTTGTTCTTTCTTACCCTTCACCGTAAATCCTTCAGGTTTCTTCATGTAGATTTCCTCTTCCAAATGCCGGTGAAGAAATGTTGTCTTCACATCCATTTATTCTACCTCCAAATAAAAAGCAGCAACAACAGATAAAAGTAATCTAATAGAAGTTACCTTAGCAACAGGAGAAAACATATCACCAAAATCAATTCCTAGCACTTGGGAATAACCTTTTGCTACCAACCAAGCTTTGTATTTCTCCACTTTTCCTTCTGCATTTGTCTTCTTTTTGAACACCCATTTGCTGCCAATGGCTTTCCTTTTAGCCAGTAACTCCACCAGATCTCAAGCCTCATTTTTGTGCAAAGATGCCATTTCATCAACCGTCGCCTCTTTCTAGAGTTTTCCATCCTCTGAATCCACTGCTTCCTTCAGAGTTCTGGGATCATCATCATTAACAGACAAAGAAAAATTTGAACAGAAAGTAGATGGACTATACCTTTCTAGCTACCTCCTTTCTCGTACTGATCTTCTCACAGCGGGAGTTTGTGGCTCTTCATATTTTCATTCCTCCTCTTTTGTAGAGTCTGATTCTTCCTCCTCTAGCTCAAACTCTATCTTCTTAGGTTTCTTTGGTTGGAATTCATGTTTAATAACATCTTTCACCTCTCTGAACACCACATCTCGGCTGTACACAACCTTCATTGTTACTGGGTTCCAAAGCTTATAACCCTTTAAACCATCCTTATACCCAATAAAGATGCACTTTTCAGATTTACTATCCAACTTGGTTTGTTTCTCCTTTGGAACATGTACATAATCATCACATCCAAATATCGTCATATTTGAAAGGGAGGGTTTCTTACCAGTCCATACTTCATGTGGAGTCTTATCTCTAATGCTAATGAAGGTGACCTATTGACTAGGTAACATGCAGTATCCACTGCCTCTACCCAAAATTCTTGTCCTAACCCGACACCACTAAGCATGCTTCTTGCCCTTTCCATCAATGTCTTGTTCATTCTTTTTGCAACTCCATTTTGTTGAGGTGTATATGGAGTAGTTTTTTGTCGTGCTATACCACACTTCTTACAGAATTCTTCAAATTCCTTGCTACAAAATTATCCACCATTATCTATCCTCAACACCTTTATCTTCTTCTTTGTCTGGTTTTCGACTAGAGCCTTAAATTCTTTAAACCTATCAAAGACTTTAGATTTCTTCTTAAGGAAATATATCCATGTATTCCTTGAGAAGTCATCTATAAATGCTACATAGTACATAGACTTACCTAGTGATGGAACCTTCACAGGTCCAAACACATCACTGTGCACAAGCTCTAATATGTGTTTTTCCCTCTTACTACCAGAGGGGAAACTCACCCGATTTTGCTTCTCATATACAAAATTTTCACAAAAATCAAAATCCAGAGAGCTATTACTCATACCTTCTACCATACCTTTACCATGAAGTACTCAAAAACCCTTCTTTCCAATATTTCTAAGCCTTTGATGCCACAACATGGTCTTCTCTCCAAAGACCACTAGATTTGTTGCTCCACTTACAGGAACCACAGAACTGTTGTACCCATCAACAATAGTGCTACCTTGCAGCTTGTACAGAGTTCCAATACAAGCTCCCCACATCAATACCAGTGTTCCCCAAACCATATTGCAGGTATCCTTATCGAACACTGTTTTTACACCTACATCATCCAACTTGCTTACAGAAATCAGATTTTTGGCCAATGAAGGAATATGCAGAACACCCGAAAGTGTTCTAACACTTCCACCTTGCAACTCCAATTTTACTTTTCCACGACCAACAATTCTAGCCTTCTTATCATCCCTCAAGAAGATATCACCACCATCATATTTCTCATACTCACAGAACCACTCTCTAAGGGGAGTGAAGTGAAAGGATGCACCTGAGTCAATCAACCATGCCTCATGATCTACATGTGTACTTGAAGAAGCCAAGTACACATCCCCACCTTCATCTGAGGTGATTTTCGCCTCTACAGAAGGAGCTTCATCAGATCCCTTTCCCTTGTTAGGAGCTTTATATTTACAGTCCCTTTTGTAGTGGCCTTCCTTTTTGCATTTCCAGCACACCACCTTTACAGGTTTTCCTGAAGATTTAGATCTCCCTCTAGATTTAGATATCCCACTCGATGACTTATTTTTGTTTTTATTCTGGGACTGTCCTCGTACATACAAGGCATCACCATTCTGGCTCTCCATATTTTCTGTCTCATCTCCTTCATTAGCAAAGATGAGACTATTTCATCAAACTGCAAGGAAGTTGCATTACTACCTATTGCAATAACCAGACTATCCCACATATCTGGTAGAGAACACAACAAACTGATGCACTTATCTTCATCTGAAATTTTAATATCAACAAATCCTAACTAACTTACCACAGTATTAAGTGCATTAAGATGTTCTATCACTGAGTCTCCATCATTCATCCTCAGGTTATACAGCTTTTTATGCAAGAACAGTTTATTCACTAGAGACTTAGATTGGTATTCTGCAGGAACAATTTATTCACCTGAAACTTAGATTGGTACAAAGTTCCTAAATTTTCCCACAAAGCCTTCGCCATAGCTTCCCTTGATAAATTCAATAATACTGAATCTGAAACACACAACCATATTGTGCTCTTTGCCTTCTGATCCAACTTCTTCCATTCTTCATTAGACACTCCCATTGGTTTAGTACCCAGATCTACCACGATCCATTGATCTTTATCCACCAACAGATCCTCCATCTTCAGTTTCCGCAACTCAAATCTCTAACCATTAAATTTGTCAATTTCTATCTTTCCACTACTCGCCATCTTCTTTTACCACCAAAATCGATCTCGCAGATCTCCCACTGAACATGGTCTACCACAGGCCCGAGAAAAACCCCTCAGAAACAAAGGTGTCCCCTTGAAGCCAAGACTGCTCTGATACCAAATGTAGGTTTTAACCCCATAAAGAAATTAGCTGCATACAAATTATAAAACACAAAAAAAAATAGTGCGAGAGCACAACACATAAAACACATATCCACAGAGATTTCCCCTAGATCCCAAAACTAGGATTATCATCTTGATTTTTCATTATTTTCCTTTCAATGTTATAATACATATTTATACATGTTGAAGCATCCAATACCATGGACCAAAAACCATTGCGTCCAATACCATGGACCATCACGTCCAAAAACATGTGTGAAAATCATGCAAAAAACCATAGGTGCGTCTGCCCATCCTAACATAAGGTCCAAAACCAAAAATTTTGGGGGTACTGCCCCGAACCCCATAAATTGGGGTTACCGGTATGCCTCAAACCCCTTGTGACCCCCCCCCCCACACAATCGACGCAATGAAGGGGGGCTCTACCCCCGCTCTAAGCTCCTGGTTAACTATGCGGGCTAGTCGTGGAAAGAATATAACACAACCCAACAAAGGCACTAACTTGGAACCCATATAGAATGCACCACCACTAGTGCTTTTTCTATCATCAACACTTCCTGCCCAATCTGCACCTGTATATGCATGAAGAGTAAGATCTGCATCTCTAGGATACCATAGTCCAAAGTCGTGAGTTCCTGAAGATATTTGAAAATTCTTTTGACTACCTGAAGGTGTGATTCCTTTGGATTTTCTTGGAATCTTCCAACTATTCCTACTACATGCATGATGTCAGGTCAGGTACCTGTTAGATAAAGAAGACTGTTGATCATGGATCTATAAGTTGGTTGATGTACTGCTGCTGATTCATCATTTGAGCTGAGACTGCATCATGTTACCATTGGATTACATACAGGTTTAGAATCTTCCTTTCCGTACTTTTTCAAGATCTGCTTGAGATATTTGGTTTGTGAAAGAAAAATACTATCTTTAGTTTTCTGAACTTGTAGACCAAGAAAATAGGTAAGTTCACCAAGCAAGGACATTTCAAATTCTTTTTGCATTAATAAAGCAAAAGTCTAACTCATGGATTGTTCATTCCTACCAAAAATGATATCATCAACATAAACAATAATAATTAACAATTTATCATTTTCAATCTTTGTATATAAATTTCTATCTGCAAAAACTTTTATAAAACCTTGTTGGTGTAGATATTTGTCAAGGCAGTAATACCAAGCCCTTGGAGCTTATTTCAGACCATAGAGAGCCTTTTTGGTCTACATACAAGTTTTGTATCATTTCCAAGAATGAATCCTTCTGGTTGTTCAATATAAACTTCTTCTTCTAAATCTCCATTAATGAAGGTTGATTTTACATCCATTTGGTATACTTTGAATTTACAAAAATTGGGAAGAGAAAGAAACATTCTTATGGCTTCAAGTCTGGCAACATGTGTAAAAGTTTCTTCAAAATCTATACCTTCTTGTTGAGAATACCCTCTACAAACAAGTCTAGCCTTGTTTCTAATGACTTCTCCATTTTCATTCAGCTTGTTCTTGAATATCCATTTAGTTCCTATAATATTTTTATCATGAGATCTAGGAACTAATTCCCAAGTGTCATTATTTTCAATTTTCTCAAGTTCTTTATCCATGGTCTTGACCCAACATTCAAATTTTCATGCTTCATTTAGATGTTGAGGTTTAGTGGGGGATAGTAATGCTAGATAACTTGAGGTCCCTGTAATAGTTCTTCTTGTCTATACACTAGCCTCCCTTTCTCCTAAAATTTGAGTTTCTGGATGATTTTTCTGAACATACCTGGATGGAGTCTTTTCTTCTACCATTATATCTTCTTCTGGTGCTTCATTGGTTTCTTCTTCAATATAATTTTGATTTGATGTGGGAAAGTAATCCACATCTTCCTCATTGTCATAATATTCTGTTGATTTTATCTTTTTTGGATTTCCACATACTTCATCAACTACAACATCAATGCTTTCAACAATTTTCCCAAGTATTTTATTATAACATTTATATCATTTACTTTTGGAAGAATAACCAAGAAGAATCCCTTCATTTGCTCTGGGTTCAAACTTACCAAGTTTTTCATCAGTGCTTTTGATAAAACATTTGCTTCCAAAAACTTTAAAGTATTTTACAGTAGGAGTCTTACCATACCAAATTTCATGTGGAGTTTGAGTGCTATTTACCTGAACATTTTCTTTGTTCAGAATAGTCACAACAACAAACGGAGCTCCACTCCCAAAGGTTACAAGAGTTCTAGATTCATCTAGCATGGCTCGAGTCATTTGTTGAATTGTTCTGTTCATTTTTTCTACTACACCATTTGTCTGAGCTGTTCTTGCAGTGGAGAATTTCCTTTTATTCCACGTTGTTTACAAAAGTCAAAGAATTCATACAATATAAATTCTCCTCCTTGATCAGATCTGAGGTATTTGATTTTTCGATCTGTTTCATTTTCAACCAAAGCTTTGAAGGCTTGGAATAATGGTTCATCTTTATGCTTTAGTGGACCTATCCAACACAATCTAGGAAAATCATCAATGAACAAAATAAAGTATTCTTCTCCACGAGGTGAATTTTTCCTTGTTGGTCCACATAAATCAGTATGGATAAGTTCAAGAGGCTTACTAGCTAACCCTTCTTTTTCCATGAAGTGAACTCTGGTTTGCTTACAAATTTGACATGGTTTACATATTGTATTTTCTAGGATGTTGATATCTGGAAGATCATGAACAACCTTGATTCTCCATGCTTTTCTTATTTGAGAAAAGCTTAGATGTCCCAATCTTCTATGCGACAACCATTTTTCATCATTTTTTCTTAGATAGTATTGTTGTTGTCCTCCTTTGAGCATGTATAAGTTCTTTGGAGTTCTTGTACCTTTGATCACTGTATCTCCTGTATCAAGCTCACGAACTACACATCTATTTGATTGAAACACCACTTCATTTCCTTGATCACACATTTGACTAACACTCAACAAGTTATTCTTTAAACCATCTACATGCATAACATTTCTAGCTTTAACCTTTTCTTTCAAGAATATAGAACCTTTACCTTTTATGATAGCTAGAGTTTCATTTCCAAATGAGACATTCTTTTCCTTTTCTAAGGCATTATATGAGTGAAGTTTCTCGTTGTCACCTGTCATATGTTTGGAGCATCCACTGTCGATGTACCACTGATTTTCTTGTCCTTCTACATACAAGACTATACCACGTATTTTTGTTTGAGATTCTTTCCTTCTCCATATCTTGGGATTTAATGGCGTTTTCTCCTTTTGAGGTGTTTGACGAAATTTTCTCCTACATTTAGATTCTTCATGACAAAAGTTGTTACAAATTGAGCATTCTATTTCATTTTCAAGAGGAGAAAAGTTATTATAGGAACTTCTCTTTATCCCTGTTGGTGGGCTCCAGTATTGCAACAATAATGCTACAACTCCTGGGACTCCTTTCTTTACTTTTATCAACCCGGTAGTTTGTAACAAACTTGGAAGCGACTGTGCTGTATGCACAAGTACTAGCTCTTGCCACAGTTGTCACTTGATCAGCTGACACACGTTCACTAGGTGTTTAAGCCAACTTTTATGAGCTCTTAGAAGAAGCTTTTAACTGATCGACGAAAGCTAACTCAAAGGAAGCTAATTTACTTACAGAAAGAAACTGAAAAGCTGAAAGGAAATGCAAACCCTAGCAAACCCTAGTTTTACCAACTAACCCTACCGGTGCAAGAAAAGCAATGAAAGCAATGGAAATGGATGCCATTGAATTCTAGGAAGGTAAAATGCATGTGACTAAGCTACTTCTATAGTAAAATCTGGAAAAACAATCTTTTTGTATTTTTGAGTAAGTTGACAGAATTATTATGCATGTGCTTTGACTATTTTTTCTGTGCAGAGGTGGATTGGCAAAAGGAAATTCTTGTAGGAGGTTGGGAAGGTGAGAAGAGGGCCTAAGGGGTCCCTAGCACCGCTCTAGAGAGTTTCACAGTGCTCAGATCTCAAGAAACCACTTTCGTGAGCTTCTACAGGAAGTCTGCAAGGGTTCTACAGGATGTACTGTAGGTTCTACAAGATGTTTTGTAACTTCTACAGGATGTTCCAAAAAAAGGATTTTGGAGGGTTGATGGAGGAAAAATGGTGGAAAAGTGGGAATGGAGGTTGGGTAAGCATGTGAAGGGGTCTAGGACCTGGTGAATGAGGCTAGGGAGTGACTGGATTTGTTCGAGGATGGAGGGAGCAATGATGCACAAGAATGGGAATTAGGTCAAGTTGGAAAATGGGTGGAAAATGAAAGGAAGGATCTAAGTTAGAGGGCGAAGCATGTTGCATGGATAGGGTAAGGATATATGAGGATGTATCTCAGGTACTATGCACGTCATTTCCCAAAACTGATCAAACAAAGACTATGCAAATCAAAGATCTATCTACTTTAACCTAATTTGACCTAGAAACCATAAGCATGATGCACAACAGTTTATTGGCAGAAAATCACGTAAATCAACTATGGAAACCAAACCAGAATGGATCTGAGCATGTAATCACAACTGGAACCAACTTCTGCAACTAAGGATCTAACACTAGAAATTGCATGAAGAAGTAAGACAGTTGTTTTATGGTAGCAAGGACACCTTGGTCTTAGCTCATGATCCCAACGAGGGAGAGGTGAGATCAGGGGTTGCTTGGTAGCCCTTTTTGAAGATCATTTCTGTTACCAACCTATTAAATAAACTTAAAACATGAGCAATTATTTCTATCAGCAAAAACAATCTAAGTAACAAATTGAGATTTTAATCTACTAGCAGAAATTATTCTATGAATGCAGCAAAGACACATAACAGTATACAAAGGAGGTATTGGCGCTTGAGTTGAGCCCAACCCCAAGAGCTAAATCCTCCTAAGAAATATTAAAGCTAGTGCAAAGCTAGATTCATCTTTATTGATCAAAAAAATTAGTTACATCCCAAAAATTGTCTACAAGAAAAAACTTGAAAATGTGCTGAAATGCAGAGCTAACCTAATGAATAAAATCTAACTAACATTTGACTAAAATCGAACTAACAAAATGACTAACTGGCTCACTCAAATGAGGCCCTAAGCCTTCTTATTTATACAAATTGAGGACCCCAACAGCCCTCCTAAACTTTAGGAACTCGGTTGCCAAAACTTGCAGTTAACAACAACTTTACTAGCTCTTGCTCGACTGCCCTTGTGATAATCGATGTGGTGGCCCTTGAACTCCGAGATTTTGGTGGAGAATTCAAGGTAAGGGCTCATAAATGAAGGGGACACCTTCCTACAAATCCTCTCCACGAATTTGGTTGCCAAGTGCTCATTTAAACCTTTGATTTTGTCTCCAAATTGACCAAAAAATTGCATATAGCACACATTAGACTTGTTGGCATAATGACTAACCCAATTCAATATATTAGCATAAATATAATAAAAACATGAAATAAACTAATCAGAATGGTGGATTAAGTCAATTTAGGAGGCTAAATGAGCCCATATAATTACCCATTTTTAGGGCTCATCATCACCCCCTACTAAAAGTGTTGCTCATCCTTTGAGCAACTAGTCTATCTCTTCATCTTTGATTACTTTGAATGCCTCTCTCACATCCTAGGATTCTAAGGTGATTTCCTCTTCTGGATCATGAAATCATGCTTTTCTCTCTACTTCTTCCCACTGCCTATGCTCCTTTTCTTGTATCAGTTTTGTTAGTGCCTCAACCTCAGCCTGCAGCTTGTCCTCTCTCTGTTGTTCATCAGATGTTTCCTTGTCTACTGGAGGCCCTTCTTGCTACTGCTATTCTGCCAAAATGGAGGGCCTATCTTCATTATGACTTCCCTGTAGCTGTAACTGCTATTTCAGTAGTTCATTCTCCTCCTGTAGTTTGGTCCTTTGACTACTTTCCATATGCCTTACCATGGCCAATTCCTTTCTTGATTCCTTGAGTTGTTCTTCCAGGTGACCTATGTCTGCCACACCCTTGGACTTGGCAATCCTCATCCAAGTGTGAGTCCCTACCCTTTCTTTTTCTAGTGCAAAGAAGAGTGGTAGCACAAATTTCTGAGGAATTATCTTCCCAGCTTCTAACAGGTTGTGGTATGAGCCCAAGCTAGGCTAAGTGCTAGGTTCTAATATTTTCTCTGTCTCTTCTTTTGCCCATGAGTGTTTGGCCGCCTTTTCCTCCAGATTCTCAGTCTCCCTTAGCTTAGCCAACATTTCCTGTAGAGATTCCCCAGCTTCCTACAGAGCTGTCTTTGAGCCGACTAGCCTAATTTTCTCTTTCTAGGTGGAAGTTTTTGGGCTTCCTCGATCGTAGGTGATGGATATCTTTGTAGGGGACTCTTCTTTTGGCTTAGGGGTGGTGTCCTCAATGATAATTGGCACTTCTGATTTAGGCTGGGGTCTACCTACTTTGATCTGTGTGCTCCTCCTTGCTTTAAAGTACAGGGAAGTTTTCCTTTTTCTCTTCCCTTTTTGTTTTGGAGGTGTGCTTCGAGCGACAAGCATGGTTTCTGCCTCTCTTGCCAATGTCTCGGGTGATTTCTCCTCTTACTATTCTTTTTCTCTACTTCCTGTAGAAGCCCCTGTGTCAAATGTTTCTGGCTGTGTTGCTGCTATTTCAGGATGTGTCAACCCCTGTTGTTTGGACATGCCTTCTTTGGCTATGACGGCTTTCATTTGGGGGTTTTCAGCCTTTTCTGCACTACTCTACATCCTCTTTTCCCATGGTGTTTGTGCTATTGTCTGCACCTCTGTTTTAGGCTTAGTAACCTGGCCCATTTCTCCTTTTCCTCTCTGTTATTGCTGTGCCTGAATGTCTTGCGTTTCTTCATCATTGGTTTTCTCACCTTTTTCAATGTGTTCTTCTTCCTCACTACTAGATGGAGTGATATTTTTGGCCAAAAATCTGATATTTTCATCCCAAGACACGTTTCAGAATATTTCCCATGATATGGGGATAGTGTAGGTGTGCAGGGCATCTTCTACTAATAATTTGATGAGCCCATGATGGGCAACTAGTTTGGAATTCCTTCATTCATTTTTGTCCCACATTCAACCAGTAATTGAAGAAGAAAATAGGGAATGCTCAGTTTCATTTCTGGAGGTAAATCAATTCCATGTCTAATTTCACACAACAACCTAAAATGATAACCATAGATAATGTTGAGTCTTCCTTCACAGGTAATGTACTTCATGATTTGGAAACTGACTTCCCCCTAGAGAGGAGGCTCTCCTCACTCCATTTTTTTCCTCTACAGGATGTTCCTCGGGCAGGGATAATGCTTTCTTGGTAGCTTGGCCCAATGTCCTCTCTTCTTTGCTCCAAGATATCCCTAATGGCAGACCAGTAACTCAATTAATGAGCTCAGGGGTAAGCTCTAGGGCCAAACCCCTAAAATTGACTGTGGCCTATGTCTTTGATTGAGATCTCAGGGACATTAAAAATTCTGCAGCAATCTCCTTATCGTGACCCTGGATTTTGTCAAAGAACGACATCCAATTGGCTTGTGTGAAAAGGTTCACCACCTCAGGATTCTCATGTAATTTGCTAGAGTCTAAGGGTTCCCTTCTTGTGAATCCCCCTGGCATGGTGAGAGTGCTCCCTTTTTTATGCTTTGGTCAGAAAAGGGAATGTTGTTTATGGTTTCCCCCTAGACTCAAGGAAGAATTCCTCGGCTATAAATATCAATGAGCACCAATTCCCTGGTTTCAAGATTGCTGTGACTCAGCTCTCAGCTATCTGGTTATGAAAGAAAGAGTTTTGCTTCTACAGATAGAGGACAGAGACCAAGTTTTCTTCTCAGCACACATTCAGGTATGAAAGTTTAAAATTTTCGTGCACAGGCTAGCTCTCACAGCTGCCTATGTCTTCCTTATAGAAGAATTTTAGAAACATGAAATGTAGAGGAGAATTTTGATACAGAAAAACTGGGACACTTAGTGCAATACACAAGCAAACATTTTACTTCCAATACACAGGCATATTTTTCACTGATTTTCCAGTTTGGTGCCATGTTTAATTCACCATCTTGCACAAACAAATCATACACAAAGAAGCTTTCCTAAGCCTACCTCATTTTGAGCTTGAAATTCGCTAAAAATCCCAGGTTTTCTTTTTGCACAACTGTTTCTACCTTTCCTGTAGAAGCCTTCCTATAGAAGGCTATTGCTTCCTGTAGAACGAAACTATGCTTCTTGTAGAGCCTGATAGCCAGGAGATTTAAAAAAAATGGCAGAAATATCGAAATGTTAGGCAGGAATCTTGCAGAGGACCATTGGTTAGCTAATCTGGAAGTGTTGGATGCATGCTTCAGTTGTGAAAGTCGTGAAGGCACAGTGAACAAAGAGTGGTGAGAGTTTCAGCCGAGCATCGTTTAACTGCAGCATGATTCATGTGAGAAGATGAGGTGGCAGAAATGTGCGTTGTCATTATTCAGACCGTTGGTCCCTACTGCAGTGTCATCATGGGACTGGATGTCTTCGGCCTATAATCCCTTACTATCAATTGCACTGGAGTTCAACATTTGCCACCACCTGTTTTTTTTTTAAATTTCTCGTGAATGACTATACACGTGTGCTGGTGATCTCCAGATGAGTGCAATCAAACCAACCGAGGGTGTCGAGCTGACTAGCTAGCCTTCTAGCTTAATCCAACCATTTCATTCGTTCCTGCACTTTCGAATCATATAGATGCAAATAGAAAAACTGGTTTAGACAAATACATGTAAGTCGACATGCTGCTTGGTCCTTTTTGTTGTTGCATGTTCATATTCTAGGGTTGCATGCTGGTCTATTTGCTGACACATAGCTTATTTTCTGGTGCAGGTATCCTTTGGTTGGATCTACGCTGCAGGGGCCTGCTTCAACGTTCAGATTTGCACCCTCATGCTGTTGATGCTGAATTTTTACAAGACAACAACTTGTTTTCTCCATAGCTCCCAAACGATAGATCGGATTGACCTGAAACTTTCTAAGCATGCTTCTATCATTGTTATGCAACTCCCATAGCAAAATTATGGTCAATGGATGTACATATTTCGAGAAAAAAGGAAAATTGATGAAGATTACAGAGGTCAATTTCTCGGAAAACGTGCATTGGAATCAGTTGAAGCTACTTGGACATGTTGCCATCATCCCTATACAACTCCCCATAAAACGGTTTTGTAAATGGATGCATGGTTTTCACGTGAGGGAAAAACAAATTTTTGTTCTATGTATTTTTGCTTCAAAGCATTCTGCAGGTGGTTTGCATAGTAAGAAAAAATGAGCTTGGGCTATGATGCAGGCACGGAAATGATGGAGGAGGAGTTTGAAGATTATAGGAGGATTTATGAACCCTTTATGAAGCTATCATGTTCACCAAACTGGTTTTTGAAATCCATTTCTAGCTTCCTGTAATTTCTACACGAACTCCTTGTAGAAAACACAGTTTTCATAAAAGACCCACAATGAG
Organism: Pinus taeda; assembly: GCA_000404065.3. Classification (NCBI taxonomy): domain Eukaryota; kingdom Viridiplantae; phylum Streptophyta; class Pinopsida; order Pinales; family Pinaceae; genus Pinus; species Pinus taeda. The sequence continues at coordinate 45,704 of APFE030590780.1, forward strand.
GTGGAAAAAATGATGGAGAAGGGTGAGGGATGGAAACATGGATGCTCACAGGCCTCATGGATAGATTCCCAGCCTTCGGGTCCTCTTCGGAGATAAATTTTGGCTTATTTGTAGGCTTCCTGTAGAAGACACAAAACTTCCTGTAGAAGACACCGAACTTCCTGTAGAAGGCACAGAACTTCCTTTGTCTTTGTTTTGAGCGATCCTCCTAAACTGAAATTTCCTTGCTGCAACCTGCAATTATTCAATGGAAATTAGGTTTATTTTTCTTTTTATCTTTTATTCTTTCTTTTTCTCTTTCTTTTTTTGAAAACAACTAGGGTTCCTCATGGAGGTTTTCAACCTAATTGCCTGCCCTAGGCACCTCCAAGGGAGGTTTTCACCCAAGGATCTTATTATTTTTTTCTTTTCTCTTTTTTCCAATCCATTGACCATCTCATGGAGGTTTTCAATCAATGAGCCAATTTGAGGCGCCTTTGAGGAGGATTTCGCCTTAGATTTTTATTTTCCTCTTATTTTCATTTTTTTTTTCTTCTTTCTACCCTACTCTACTTGAAAAGAAAAATCATTTTCATGTATAAGAATACTTCCAATGGAGCCATGTGCACATTGATATTAGAGAAAAAATGATGTGGAGGCTTGAAATGCATGCTTTGATAGCTATCCAAATTTCAAAGACCAAATGATTTGACTTTAAAGGGATCAAGCATAGTTGATGAAGAGAGTACTGCTGCAAGTTAGTGACTGTTTGAAATCATATCTCAATATAGCTCTAATATCCTTTGTCCTTTTGCTGATCCAGATCATTCTCCATATATTCTTCTATCATGACCTTGACATCTTCCTCCTTTTGTTGATTTTCCTCTTGAATACATGGAGGATTTGATGGTAACCATGAGGGAGCTTTCTCGATCTCTGATTCTGATGTCTTCTCTTCATCAAGTGCAGCCCATGGTTCTTTTCTCTTCTCTTTTGCATCTTCTTCTGTTGGATGTGGTCCTTCAATGATATCAATATAATCTCTTTCTTGCATACTCTTCCTCAGCTATGGTGAATATCATTGAGCTAAAAAGGAGTTGTTTGGACATGTTATTCCTCAACATTATAATTCTTTGAGCTAATCTAATGTGCAGGTTTGGAAATGGTGGTACAGGTAGTTGAGTGGGGGTGTATTTTTGAGATGGATGTGGATGGGGCTGTGGTTGGGCAGGTGGCTTCCCACTATATACTTGTTGATCATGCTTTTTATTTGGGTTCGAGTTTAGTTGAGCAGGCATTTAGGGCTGCCTTGGTGGAGCAGGAGGCAATGGTTGTGGTTGAGCAGGTGGTGGAGGAAAAGGAGCGGGAGGAGTGTTGTACTGGGGCCTCCACCCCTGATGAGGTGCATTCCATTGAGTCTATGGCTGAGCATAAGAGTGAAATGAATGAGCAGCTGGTTGGGCATAATATGGAGATGTGAAGGACCAAGGAGGAGGTGTGGACCAGGAAGGATGAGTAGGGGGACCCCAAGAAGGCATGAAAGTGGCTTGATAGGGGTCGTAATAGGTTTGGGATGTCACTTGCATTCCCTGTTGGTAAGGTATGTGTCCATGTGGCCTCCTTTGGTTCATATAATAGAGTGGTTCAGTGGCTCCTTTGGCCCTTTGATACACAACTTTAATACTGGGCAAGGAAGGGCACTGGTCCATAGGATGGTCTCTTTCACAAACAAAACACACTTCTATGGAGTGCAATGGACATTCGTTCCTAGGATGCTTTCTAGTGCACCTAGGACAAAAGATGGCCAAAGCCCTCTAGGCTTCCTCTTGCTTCCTTTGGATTCACAAGGTATCCAGTTACATGGCAAGAACTTGCTTCACCTCACCCTTGAAATCTTCCATCTGATTTGCAAATTTGTTTTTGGATAAGGTACTGCTCCCAACATTTTTGTTTGTAGCGACCTACTCCAGAGGAATGTTTTCTTCTTCTTCTCCCCTAGAGGTTCTTCAAATATGTCTTGCTATCAACCTAGGGGTTCTTCTTAATCACAACCATCGAAGTCTTCTTAATCACAACCATCGAAGAAGAGAGAAGGTTGGTTGTGTGAAGCAGTGGGGGTGTTGTACAAACATTTTTCTGAATTATCTCTACTCCTACAAAGCATGACAGGAAATCTTTTTGGTTGATTTTTGTTTTTTTTTTTCTACTTGTACATAAAAAACTAAAGTAGATTGAACTGCAACTAACTAAAATCTATCTTATTGAAATGAAAATGCGGAATTGAAATGAAAGTAGGAAAGTACTAATCTATTTTATTGAAATGAAATTGCAGGAATGAAACGCTAAGCTATGCTTGCAGAATTGAAATGCTAATCTCTGCTTGTAGAATTGAAATTGTGGAATTCAAATGCTAATCTATGCTTGCAGAATTGAAATTGAAGAATTGAAATGCTAATCTATGAAAGAGGGAAATACCTAAACTATGCTTGGTGAAATGAAATGAAAGTAGGAAATGTCTAATCTACTTTTGCAGAAATGAAATTACAGAATGGAAATGAAACTACTACTCTACTCTTGCTGAAATAAGCTACTTAGCATAAGGTTGTAGTAGAAGATAGAAGAAAAGCAACAATCACCAATACTCTGACGCTTCCCCAGCAACGACGCCAAAAATATGGTGGGCCCCAGTATTGCAGCAATAATGTTGCAACTCCTGGGACTCCCTTATTTACTTTTATCAACCATGTAGTTTGTAACAAACTTGGAAGCAATGGTGTTGTATGAACAAGTACTAGTTCTTGTCGCGGCTGTCACTTGATCAGCTGGCACAAGTCCGCTAGGGGCTTAAGCCAACTTCTATGAACTCTTAGAAGAAGCTTTTAACTGATGGATGAAAGCTAACTCAAATGAAGCTAATCTAGTTGTAGAAAGAAACTGAAAAGTTGAAAGGAAATGCAAACCCTAGCAAACCCTAGTTTTACCAACTAACCCTACTAGTGCAAGAAAAACAATGAAAGCAATGGAAATGGATGCCATTGACTTCTAGGAAGGTAAAATGCATGTGACTAAGCTACTTCTACAATAAAATCTAGAAAGAACATTTTTTGTATTTTTGAGTAAGTTGACAGAATTATTAAGCATGTGGTTTGACTATTTATTTTATGCAGAGGTGGATTGGCAAAAGGAAATCCTTACAGGAGGTTGGGAAGGTGAGAAGAGGGCCTGAGGGGTCCCTAGTACCCTTCTAGTGAGTTTCACAGTGATCGGATCTCAAGAAACTACTTTCGTGAGCTTCTACATGAAGTCTGTAGGGGTTCTACAAGATGTATTGTAGCTTCTACAGGATGTTCTATAGCTTTTACAAGATGTTCCGAAAAGAGGATTTTGGAGGGTTGATGGAGGAAAAATGGTGGGAAAGTGGAAATGGAGGTTGGATAAGGATGTTAAGGGGTCTAGGACTTGGTGAATGAGGCTAGGGAGCGATTGAATTTGTTCGAGGATGGAGGGATCAATGATGCACAAGAATGGGAATTAGGTCAAGTTGGAAAATGGGTGGCAAATGAAAGGAAGGATCTGAGTTAGAGGAAAACGTAGGTTTTATGGATGGGGTAAGGATAGATGAGGAGGTATCCCAGGTACTCTACACGTTATTTCCCAAAACTGATCAAACAAAGACTATGCAAATCAAAGATCTAACTACTTTAACCTAATTTGACCTAGAAACCATAAGCATGATGCACAAAAGTTTATTGGCAGAAAATCACGTAAATAAACTATGGAAACCAAACAAGAATGGATCTGAGCATGTAATCACAACTGGAACCAACTTCTCCAACTAAGAATCTAACACTAGAAATTGCATGAAGAAGCAAGATAGTGTTTTTATGGCAGCAAGGACACCTTGGTCTCAGCTCATGATCCCAAGGAGGGAGAGGTGAGATTAGGGGTTGCTTGGTAGCCCTTTCTGAAGATATTTTCTATTACCAACCTATTAAATCAACTTAAAACATGATTAACTATTTCTATCAGCAAAAACAATCTAAGTAACAAAGCGAGATTTTAATCTACTAGCAGAAATTATTCTATGAATGCAGCAAAGACACATAACAGTATACAAAGGAAGTATTGGCGCTTGAGTTGGGCCCAACCCTAAGAGAAATAGCCTCCTAAGAAAGATTAAAGCTAGTGCAAATCTAGATTCATCTTTATTGATCAAAAGAATTAGCTACATCCCAAAAACTATCTACAAGAAAAAGCTTGAAAATGTGCTAAAATGTAGAGCTAACCTACTGACTAAAATCTAACTAACATCTGACTAAAATCGAACTAACAAAATTACTAATTGGCTAACTCAAGTGAGGCCCTAAGCCTTCTTATTTATACAAATTGAGGACCCCAACACACCTCCTAAGCTTTAGGAACTCGGCTGCCAAAACTTGCAGTTAAAAACAACTTTGCTAGCCCTTGCTCGACTGCCCTTGTGATAATCGATGTGGTGGCCCTTGAACTCCGAGCTGCTAGTGGAGAATTCAAGGTAAGGGCTCATAAATGAAGGGTACACCTTCCTACAAATCCTCTCCACGAATTTGGCTGCCAAGTGCTCATTTAAACCTTTGATTTTGTCTCCAAATTGACTAAAAAACTGCATATAGCACACATTAGACTTGTTGGCATAATGACTAACCCAATTCACTCTATTAGCATAAATATAATAAAAAACATGCAATAAACTAATGAGAATGATGGATTAAGTCAAATTAGGAGGCTGAATGATCCCATATAATTACCCATTTTTGGGGCTCATCACCTGTTACATTCCTTGATTTCGTGCTTCTCTAGTCATTATGGTTTTGTAGAAAATGCATTGAGCAGCTTTGTGCCTAAAATTATGACATGAAAAACATTTCCCATTAAAGAAGTTTCTGCAACTATTGAATATATTTACTTGGTTATTTTATCTTCTATTGATATTCATCTTTGGAGAAAATTGAGTATGATTTGCTTGAGGTTAGTTGTGTTCTATTGATATTCATCCTTGGAGCAAATTGAGTATGATTTACCTGGTGATCAACTTTATGCCTTTGCTGATGATTGTCACATTGTTCACTAGTCTTTGCTGCATCAAGATAGATTTTGGTGGAGGTTGACGGCTTCTGTGATTGAGATGCTTCTTCGGTATATCCAAGACCTATCTTTATCAGAGGAGAATGCTAAACTTTGATAATTTCATTTAAAGTTTCTGATCCTTTAGCAAATCTAAGATTGAGAGATTTTGTTTCTCAAGATCTTTTCTTAGACCCAAAATTTCCCATTGTAGTTTTTCATTGTGTTTTTCTTTTTTAGCAAGTTGGTATGTCAAGGTATCTATGATCATATTCTTTTCTTCTAAACAAATTTTGAGTTTAGATATTTCTTCATGAAAGTTTTCCTCTTCTAAAGCATCCCAAAAATCATCATTGTCATAATCCATGAGAAGTCTATAATCATCACTATTAGGTAAGCCATCACTATCCTCTTCTAAACTATCCCAAAAATCATTACTATCATAAGCCATGAGAAGTCTGTAATCTTGACCAGTTTCATCTTCATCACTATTAGATAAGCCATCGCTATCTTCATGAGTATAGTAACTCCTTCTATTCACAACTTGTTTCATATTCCCTTTTTCATATTCCTTTCCTTTTTCATATTTATCTTTATAAAGACATCTAGTAGCATAATGACCGAATCTACCACAAGCGAAGAATTTGAAAGGTAGCTTACCTCTAAACCTTTCAGAACCCCGTTGAAGCTTCTTGACAAAATTTACCTCATATTCTTCTTCTTAAATGTGTCCTGATTCATTGTGTTCTTCCTTTTCTTTCCCTTTAGATGAAGCTTTAAATGTGGCTTCTCTCATATCTGATGGACCTCCTTTTCTCATCTCAAAAGCAGTCAGGATTCCGTGAAGCTCTTTCATAGTGATATTTTGCAGATCCTGTTTTCTTCTATGGCAGACACTTTTGATTGAAATTTAGCTGACAAGGATCTCAAAATTTTCTCAACTAAGGTAACTCCCTTTATTTCTTCATCCAGATTCTTCATACAATTATCAACCTCACCTATATGTAAGAAGTAACTAGCTATATTCTCATCACTATGCATCTTAAGAGTTTCACACTGAATTATGAGAGTTTGAAGCTTAGCACGTTGTACCTGAGCATCTCCTTCATAGCTCTAAACGATTTTGCCCCATATCTTGTTGGCTGATTTGAGCTGCATGACTTTGAAAAACTTTGATTGTGACAAACTTCCCAATAAAGTATTGACAACTTTGGCATTGGCTGCATATTTCTTTTTACCTACCGTGTCTATAGGAATTGTTATGGGAAATTTAAATCCTCCTTCCACAATTTCTGAGATGTCTTTTCCAAGATATTGTAGATAGGCTATGGTTCTTATTTTCAAATAAACAAAGTTTCTCCCATCGAAAATTGACGATCTAATGGATCCCAAGCTTTCATGATTATTCATCTTGATGGATCTTCCTTCAAGCAATCAAGCTTCTTCTGAAGAACATGGCTCTGATACCAATTGTTGTGAAATAATACTGAGAGGAGGGGTGAATCAATATTATTAGATCAAGAATTTTTCTTTTTTCATAATTAGATTTATATGCGCTACTTCATAGAGGAGAACTAGCATGTACCAACAACTGTCTTTAAGGAAACCAACGTTTATGTAGTAAACTTATGATTCAGTTAATTCATCATATGTTGATCTTTAGTTAGTGCATCAGTACTACATCAATCATTAAACAGTATCCATGTGTAGTATAAACATAATAAACCATTAAGCATAAGCAACACACATGAACACCAAGATTTAAGGTGGAAACACAATGTGGGTGAAAACCACCTACTCCTATCATCTCTGTCTTCTTCTAATAATAAGAAAATCTATTTACAAACTTGTACTAGTGTAGACTCATACCAATACGTAGGGTTCTACCTGTAGAAGGTTACAACCTTCTCTCGTTCTCCAGCTTCTATTGGAAGGGAGCTACAACACCCTATCTCTTGTACTAGCCAATATGTTTACTAGTACATAGGTGTCGGCCTATAGAAAACTCCACTCTTCCACCAGGGACCACATTTCATGAATTTTCATACTGGATGCTCCTGGCACATATCAAGTTATATGAAGACCTTGACTCATCAATAACCCATCAGAAATTTAGAAACTCAAACTTCATCAGCCAACATGCAATTAATCTACAACAATTAGATCACTGTCATGAAAACACTATGCTGAAACCAGAAACCTCTATCAACATTCAGAACCAACTGAAACCTTAAAAATTCATGTGTCAGAATATATACGCTACTTCCTTCAGCCCAACCTACGTATACCTCTAAAGATTCTGAATCATAAAATCTCTGAATCACAAACCATACCAACCAATAGTGTACTGAACATCTACTGTCAACTTACAGAACTTTACACAGGAAGGCAATAGAAAACACTTCTTCTCACTTATACAATCAATCAAATATCAACCTCCTTATGCATTCAAATTTACATTCAGATCTAAGAATACTTCATTGATAGACAATAGTAAAATAATAGCATCAATAAATTAGCAATACTGATCTGATAAATCAATCATCTCTGAACATCAAGCCTTTCTTTTATATATGCTACTTGAAAGAACAGAACCTACGTGTATACCCTCTTTTGTCGAGATGAACCTACGTACAAATCTGCAAATATTGACTCAGAACTTTGTTGTAATTCCAAACTTCAGGCAAACCTAGGTCATGATAGATAATGAGTAAAACAGACACAAAACATCATATCTAGCCTCAACCAATATCAGATCATTCAAGAATAAGTCATTTCAAGTCTCATGATCGTGATCCAGTATTGAACGTAAGGTGCACATAAATATTTTAGATCTAGTCCCAAACATAACCCTGCAACATAAAATATACTTCAGATAGAAGTATTCCTTAGAATCTTATTCACTTGCACATCTAGCCTTATGATCCTCTCTTATTTATATAGTTTTTGGCCTTTCTCAATACCATGGACCAAACCCACTTAGGACCAATACTTTGGATCAAATTCCATGGACTGAATACCTCAGGCTAATTACCTAGGGTCAATATCATGGTCCAAAGATACGTTGGACCAAATACCTCAGACCAAAGCCATGGTTTTCAACATGTACGTGCTTTTCCTTCTGTGAGAGTGTGTGTGTACATTATACACTTATTCTATTCTGAGTACCTATGTGTATATGCTTCTTGGACTGAGTGAACCTGCGTGTATCTCTTGAACTGCTCTTACATCATCTTCTTCCTTAAACTTTTTTAATCTGATCAATAGACCTTAGTTCCATCTTCCTGATCCTCTATACCACTGCCCTATTGCCTCTGAATATTCCTATTAGCCTCTTATCAAAACTGAGTTGACTTGTAGAGTTGCCATCAAGGACAATACTTGTATCATAATGCTAATAGTTGAAAGAGATATTTGGTTCAGCCTAGTCTATGGTCAGGTGGTAAGTGGAAGTCCGATACCTAGTTTTATTTTGCATAATTTAATAAGGTATTATTTCCTCTTGTATCTAATGGGTAAATATACTTGTTATATGCGGTTTTTATGGCTGTTATATCCCTCTTATGTCCATTATATATATGTTGGTTATAAGCATGTTTTATGAGAGTTATGATGTATGGTTCTCACCCTGTTTTGATTAATATGTGAAACAATAAGGAATGGATGACCTAATAGATGATAATGTAGCTATTGTGAGGAGGCATCAATCCTTTACGACTCTTAGATAAGTATTAGAACCCTATGCTTAGATATGTTGTTATGACTTGTACATTTCATATTTGTGACATGCTTGACAAAATTCCTGTCATGGTTGGGCTTGGTTAGGTCAAGTCATTGATTAAGTTTTGTTTTATAGGATTTTTCTTGGTGTCATTTATTATCTCAGAAAGTCTCATCAAGTTTTAGGCAATGGTTTGGAGACTAGCCCCGAAAAAGTGGCTTAAATATTGTAGTCTCTGGCACAAAATTGGTTGAAAAAGACTACAGTCTCTCTCTTGCAGGCATTATGGGAGAGACTAAAGGGTCTCAGTCACATGCATGCCCATGTCATGGGAACAACTAGGGGATTAATTCATTGAAAGGCTATGTTAAATCAGGGATTGAGAACCTGGAGTGGTGGATTAGCTCCTTAGGGTCTTGTAGCACCTAAGGGAGGTCTGTAAAGTGTTGGTTCGTCGGTTCCACTTCCTTAACTACACTTAGTGAGTTGAATCATATCATAGTAGCTCTTCCTCACATATTTACCTTGGCAGACCAGTAAGCTTGGGTAAGTGTGGGAGGAGGGTGTTATAGAGTGGTACTAGAGCATGGTTTAACACTTGTACTAGATGGGAAGAATGTGTTTGTCATGCATGCATTTAGGCTATGTATGTTCTTGTTAAGTATGCATTATAGTAGTCATTTTTACAGTTGTGTTTTCATGTACGAGTTGATGATGTTGTTGTTGGGATGCATTTGTCATAGATGCATGTTAGTTATATATGCATTTGTTATGCATGTCAATATCTATATGTTGTTATGCATGAATTATCATGGCTATAGTTATGCATGTATAGTAGGTAAAACATGCATTGTGAGGTCATTTTATGAAATTAGGTCATCATGATGCTATTGTTATGTTATGATGCTAATGTGTCGGACGAGATAGAGTAGGAGATGCAAATCATCAAAGCGAGGTTGCAACACTAGACTTTGGGGTAAGAGAAAATCATCATATATATTTGTATGTTGCGCATGCAAGTATGTGGTTAATGGTGGTTATAAGAGTTAGGGTTACTTATATACTTTTCATTCTATTATTGTTGTGGTTACATGCATGGTAGATGCTAGTTAATTGGTGTAGTCATATGCACTTGTGTTGGATAGTCATGCATGTGTTGGGCTTTCGAATTGATACATTTTCTTATCTTATTTTCTCATCTTTATAATTAGTTTGCTAAGAATTTTGTGTTTAGAATATGATAATTCATATGATATAGATTCTAGATAGGAGTCAATGGATTTTCATTACCTCTTCTCTTTAATGAATCAATTTAAATCATGAAAGGTGTTGTTTACTTATGGTTTGAACCGTTAATTGAACATGGATATTTGATATCATATGATGTTCCTTGGAATAGTTGAGGAAGAAAAATTTATTAGGAGTTGTTTGGGATAATTATAACCAGTTGAATGAGATGAAATTCTATAGTGGTTGAATCAGTTGGAGAAGAGGCCTTGGCACTGCTATTGCGGGGAAACGTTGAAGATTTTGTAATTTGAATAAATCATCTTGATAATATTCATATTCTTAGGATCACCTTTCTATTCAAAAATAAACTCCTTTATAATAAAAAAATGAGGAATTGAACCTTAGTAACAAGGGGGAAGTTTGAGCTATAGTCATTTTGATCTATATTATAATTTTTTTATAAAAAATCCTCGTAATTTACTCATGATAATTTAATGGATAATTTTTCATTTTGACCTTAATGTATTACATTGAGTTAGATACGAGGCAGTTGAATTTCAATGATCTTGGGCCCAATCCTATAACTACTACTATCTTTTCTCGTTAATTTTTTATTTTGCTTTCAGTCTCTGTTCTAAATTTATTCAATTGTGTTCTAGATATAATTGTTGATTATCAAATTTGTTGTCGGAGTATGAGTTTTTGCAGTAGCCACAATGTTATATCATAGAGTTAAATTTATTGTAATTGATTATTTGAGTGTTATCTTTCCTTTTTGTTTCCTATGATTATGTAGAATTGTTAATTCTGAAGATTTGATATTATTTTCAATAGATTCATTTCTAGTCATGGTGTTGTTCCTTTCTTGCAGACACATTTTCCTAGGAAACAACTATGCATTCAGTTGAATTACTTCACAATTTATGTAGGAGACTTAATTCTTTGATTCTTTTAGTAGTATTTAATATTTAAGCTTGAACTCTAGAAGCTAAGAGTGAGTTGTTTCTTTTAGTAAGTCTGAGTTGTTCATTTTATTCACATGTCCTTAATTTTTATTAGGATCATGTAGATTAGATATTATTAGCACTACCTCTTACACAAACCATGTGGACAACCTTGAAATAAATAGACAAAACTCTTGGTTGATGATTTAATGTGTAGAGGTCAACTAGTCCTTTAGGAAAAACTAAGCGCCCCAATATTTGGCACCATTTACGAGAAGGTTATCAAAGAAGTGGTAACCATATCTTTGAAGGGTTAGGTATTAAATACATAAGGTGAGAAACTTCACATGGACTAATTAAAAATCTTGTGCCAATGCCTACCTTCAGTTGATATATTTAGATTTCTTAGTGAGTATGAATAAGAAAAATCCTAAGACTACAAATTAGATAGTTATAGATAAAAAAATACCTCGAAAACCACCAAGACCCAAGTTCAGCCTAGCCTTGGAAGAATGATCTTTATAGATGAAATCATTCGCAAAATAGATACTCAAGCATCAGTAAGTCCCCGAAAAATATCTGGGAAGGGATCTACTATTTCCCCTCAAGTAGCAGGGTCATTCGCTGCAGCTCACACTAAGATTCACAACAAAACTGTAGGATCTGAGTAAAACTTTCAAGATACATCTAGTAGAAATCTCATTCCTTCTAGTAAAAGTGAAGGGCACCCTTGAAATTTAAGAGAGGGGGGAAGGTGAAACAAGTGAGCCATACACATGACTTTCTGAGCCATAATTTCTTGTAACACTTGTTGTAAGGAAAGAACCTGAAGTTCCTTATCTGAATAGCACCACGAGACCTACTCAAGCTTCGAAACCCAACCAGCATATTAATTTCATGACAGTATCTCTTGACACAAAATTCGTAAGGATTACTAGCATAGTTTTAACCAAATGGCAAATATAATACTAGAAAAAAAAATTCAACCATAGAACATGCTATTGTTAATTAACAAGCCAATGCACTAATCAAGCCTATCCCATTACAAAATATTCCAAATTATCATGGAATGGCTTCTAAGGATCCTGATGCACATCTATTTGAGTTTGATTTTTTATGCCGCAGTTATGACTATACCACTCACCCTCAAAAATCGAAAGTATTTCCTTCCACCTTAAAGAGAGAAACGTTACGATAGTTCATGGGGCTACAAGGTGGTACCATAACCTAATGGAATCAAATGAAAGAAGCCTTACTTACTAAATATCAGGACTATTTCTGATCCAGGGATTTAAAAGAAGAAATATTTAAAATGATGTCAAATGAAGATTAAACTTTGGAAGAATATGTTGAAAGGTCTCAATATAATTTTCAAACATCACCTTACACTACCCTACCTAGAGAAGTATTGAAAACTTCTTTTATTAAGGGCATGGAATATGAATGGATAGAAACACGTAATCTAATGTGACAAGATGATATTTAAAAAGAATATGACAATATCATAAAAATGTGTATCAGGTGCTCACAAGGAAGTACAGGAACCAAATATGGAATTCAAGATCCTCTCAGCAGAACTAATAGAACTTTAAGCAGATGAGTAACTCGAGCATAAACTAGTAATCTCTTAGAATATTTTAAAACTGATATTTTGAGTACATTAAATACACAGTTGGATGTCCTACAGGTAAAGAAAAAAAGCTGATGCAGAGGATGCCCTGCCCATTTTTTATCCTTGTTGTCAAAAGAATCACAATGACAAAGAGTAACCATTGGACATAGTTGAAATATGTGCTCTCTATGCTAAAGATCACTCAACAGAACATTGTCCCTCACTCCCTAGATTGAAGGTTGTATTAAATAAAGCTAAGGAAGACCCAGAGCTAGCATATATCATGGAAGAGTGAAGGAAGTGGCAAACTCTCCCTCTAGGTATGATGTATGATCGTTCTCTATTTTATTCTAGACAATATGATTAGTAACCGATTCCTGGATCAATGTGGCAGGGTCAACAGCCTTCCAATACCACTTGGAAATATTAGGCATACTCCACACCACCCTTGATAAACCACCCATTTGTTGGACTTGTGGAAAAATCAACAATATCGTACATCTTCATGGAAAATCCCATCAATAACTCATACCCTTCACATTGGGAAAACTCATCTACATAGGGAGCATTGTGTTCTAAAAAATGGTAGTGTCCAATGGGACTAGTTAATCCATATGTCAGAACATTTCCTTAGTCACAACCACCATGGCAAGCTCCACTTCAATTTCCCCCAAATGTTCCACCTCCATTGCATCCTCAATTACCTGCTCAGCCAAATCCTAATACAATAATAGGCCCATCCAATATTTGGAGTTTTTTGAAAACTGATATTGGAGTTCTAATTCCTTTGAATGTAATGAGCTACGACTGAGATATAGATGGATTATATTTCTGGAAGATAGTAAATAAAACTGAGAGAAGGAAGACAACAAAAAACCTATTGAAATGCAACCTTTAGTAGGGAACTCTTCTCCCACCATAGTTTTCACTAAAACAGAGTCACCTGATAAGCCAAAAAAACAACAAGAGCCTACTAAAAATATGGATGCTTCTCCTCCATTACCTGAGAGACTTATTGTGATCAAACCATTGGTCTATTTTGATTTTGATCTCATAGGTAAACTAAAAAATATATGTATTAAAATCCCTGTTCTCCAATCTATTCAGGATGTCCCGATCTATGCCAAAATCATCAAAGAACTATGTGTCAAAAATCCTAGGAGAAAACCAAAAGACTCTCATATAGTCCATGTTCTAGGGACACTTTCTAATATTATTTTAGGGAAGAAAATACCTATTAAATATGATGACCCTAGAAACCGAGTAGTTATTGTTCAAATTCAGAGTCATAACTTCCCAAATATCTTAGTGGACTTAGGAGCCGAAATAAACATTTTGATCATAGAAACCTATGGGATCCTTGAGATCAAAACATTGAAATGGATCTCCATTATTATGGAGCCAACTAACAGATCGATAGTATCACCAGAAGGCACTCTGGATGATATTATCATTTCTGTAGATTCCTAGGAGTACCCGATGGACTTTCTGGGCATCCATCCTAGAAATAGTTTGGATGAACACCCTTTGATATTAGGGAGACCATGGATGGAAAGTAAAAATGCATATATAGGATGCTAGACAAGGAGTATGATTATTGAAAAAGGGAATGATGTTAAAAATCTCATCTTATATCCGCTCGTTAGACCCAACCTATTAGTCAACAATTATTAAGTATTCCCTCCAAAATATCAGGAAGAAAATTTGTGTTCTCCTCTTACTCTAGATGAAGATCTCATTTTGAAAAGGAAAAATGAGGATGGTGTAGTTAATGGATTTATTAACTAGCCTTCTACTATTAGGAATCCAACATGTCAGATGTTAAAACCAATGCTTGACAATGAGGCCCAGGGAGATGCACTGGAGGTTATGAATAATGATCATATGACCACAACTGCAGTTCATAATAGTGTTCCAATTGAAATTAAAACTTGTAAGACTTTGAACAGTAATGCTAATATGGATGACCTGCAATTTAAAAAAATAATTTAAATCCTCCAGAAATATAAACAAGATTTTTCTTGGGAATATTTTGATATGAGAGGCATTGATCCTCAATTGTTTACACTTCACATTTATATAGAAAATATGTTCATGTCATTCACCAACCTCAAAGAAGACTAAATCCACACCTTAGGGATATAGTAAAACAAGAGTTGCAAAAGCTTCTTGACATTAATTTTATATATCCTATCTCTGGCATCCAACAGGTTTCACCATGGCTTTTGGTCCTTAAGAAAATTTGAAAATGGAGAATTTGTGTGGATTACAGAGAATTGAATAAAGCTACAAAAAAATATCACTTTCCTCTTCCACTTGTAGATAAGGTCCTTGAGACTCTTTCTTAAAAGTATTTTTTTCTCTTTCCTAGATGGTTTCAGTGGATATAATCAAATTCAGATTACTCCCAAAGATCAGGAAAAAACCACGTTCACCTGCGCATGGGAAACATTTGCATACATGGTTTTACCATTTTGGATGTGCAATGCACAAACCACTTTCCAGACGGAAATATTGAGTATTTTTTCTGAATTAATCAATGAAGGACTTGAACTATTCATAGATGATTTCACTCACTATGTCAGTGAACTTGACCAAGACTTACAAAATCTAGAAAAAATTCTTAAACAATGCATCATTACCAGATTATGCCTTAGTAATGAA
The DNA here is from genome assembly GCA_000404065.3 of Pinus taeda. Lineage (NCBI taxonomy): Eukaryota > Viridiplantae > Streptophyta > Pinopsida > Pinales > Pinaceae > Pinus > Pinus taeda. The sequence goes on from APFE030590780.1 coordinate 60,957, forward strand.
AAGCTTCATATGATGATGAAAGAAGGTGTAGTTCCAAGGAATTATATCTCTCCTATAGGCATCCACATAGACCTAGTAAAGGTTGAGGTAATTCTTACACTACCTACTCTTCATACAACAACTGAGGTGCGTAGTTTCCTTGACAATGCGAGTTATTATCATTGTTTTATAGAAGAATTTTAAAAAATTGCAACATTTTTGTACGTATTGATAGTAAATGTGGAATTTGAATGGACTGATAGGTGTGATGTTTCTTTTGTAGATCTTAAAAATCTAGTCGCAACAACCCCTATGTTATGAGGGCTAAACTGGAATTTACCATTCAAAATTTCATCTGATGCATTAGACACAACAATAGGAGTTGTAATTAGATAGGAAGAAGACAAAAATCCTCATGCCATCTATTATATCAGCAAGAATATTACACCAACAAATCTAAATTATACAGTGATGGAAAACGAATTCCTAGCTATTATTCATTCTATTAATAAATTTTGTCACTACATAAGAGGACACTCAACATTTTTATATATTGATCATTATGCCATTAGGTATTTATCTAATAAACTTATTACTATTCGTCGAATAACTCGTTGGTTACTGTTATTACATGAATTGGATATTACCATAAAGGATTGATTAAGGAAGGATAATCTTGTTGCAAATTTTCTGTCGAGAGTTATGATAGTGGTGGATTCCTTACATGTGGAAGATCAATATCTGGATGAAAATTTGTTTGTGATGACAGTTAAAAATCCTTGGTATGCCGATGTGGCCAATTACCTGCTAGCAAGAAAACTTCTAGCATATTTACCGTCTCGGGAAAAGAAGCTTATTATCTAGCGTAGTGCACAGTTCTCCTGGATTGACGGTTACCTTTTCCATATAGGTTCTGATTTTCAAATCCGCAGCTACATTAGGGAAGATGAAGTTTATGATATTCTTAAGGCATGCCATGAAGAACCCTGCAATGGTCACTTCTCTGATAAAGAAACTGGGCATAAAGTGTTACAAATGGGTTATTACTGGCCCACAATAATCAAGGATGCAAGGAAACATGTCCAGAGTTATGATAGATGTTAGAGGATGGGTCACAACATTCAAGCTAATGAAATGCCCCTACAACCCCAAATTGCACTTGAACCCTTTGAAATATGGGCATTGGATTCCATGTGCCCCTTCCACCATCAAATCATAAGGTGTATATTTTGGTTTGCACAAACTATGCAACTAAATGCATGGAAGCAGTAGCTCTCTCAAAGGATATAAACGAGGCAATTATTAGATTTTTCTTTGAGCTATTTATGTGGTATGGATTGTCTAGAGTTATGGTAATAGATGGGCGATCATATTTCCTTTCCCACAAAATTTCTACTACCTTGCAAAAATATCACATGAAACAAAAAATTACTTCCCCTTACTATCCTCAAGCAAATGGACAAATGGAAAGTGCCAAGAAAGCTCTTGATGAAATTTTAACGAAAAAAGTATTTGCGAACTACCAGAATTGGGTTTCCAAAATCCTTAAGGCCTTATGTGCCTATTGAACAACTTGGCAGAACACTACTGGCTGTTCACCACAACAACTTATTTTTTGTAAGGAGACCATTTTTCTGATAGAATTCAAAATTAAGACTCTCAAAACCACAAGGGAAGTTGGATTGGATTTTACAGAAGTGAAGAAAAAGGCCTATAATAACTTAATGAACTAGATGAATGCGTCGACTGACCTTGCAATGTACAACAATTATTCAGCAGCAAAGGGCCAATCAGCATGATTGTCTCATCAACAAGGAAACTTTTTAGAAGTGCGATTGGGTGGTATTATATGATTCCAGATATCAATATTTCCTGAGGAATCTCTAGAAAGGATGGCTGGGACCATATGAGGTCACCAAAGTTTATGAAAATGATAAGGTGAACCTTTCTATGATCGATTTTATGGCATCTCTTTCCTTGTCAATGGACATGGACTCCACCTGTATCACCAGCCACTCACACGGGAGTATTTTCTTCACAAGGAAAGTAATGGTTCCAACCTCCAGGTTATAGTTAACCGAGGAGGTAACCTCACAGCTACAACTAGCTAAAGTACTTTTTGAAATTTCTTTCACTCTGTACACAATGCACATACTTTTGCGAATTTTTTTTAACTGAAGTTACATTTTTTAAAAAGGAAAAAATAAAAATGGGGGTTGTTGTTTCCTTAGTCACAACTATTGTTCCCTTAGTCATAGTTGTTGTTCCCTTGGTCACAGTTTCTATTCCCTTAGTCACAATGGTTGTTTCCTTAGTTGTAGCTCTTGTTCCCTTGGTTGTGTTGTTTCCATAGCCACAACTACTATTCCCTTAGTCAAAATTGTTGTTTCCTTACTCATGATTGTTGCTTTCTAGCCATAGTTGTTTTTTTTAGAAATTGTTATTCTTTTAGTTTGATTTTGAATCTCTTATTTGATATCGTCGTGAGATAATTAGTTCAGACAAATGATTTACATAAGAGAATGCTTTATAAGAATTTTTTAATGGACTTATAAACCTCCTAAAACTTTAACAACCATGATACTGTAAATACATAACGATATTCATAATACATTTCTTCAATCGCCGCTAGAGGAGTTTTTCTTTCCTTTTTGTTTCTTATAATTCTTCGATCTCCTTGAAAAATAAATTTTTGGAAGAAAAATGGAAAGCTAAAAAGGTAATTATTACAATACTTTTGACACCATCCCTAGCTCTTAAGGAGTTGATGAGAGACCCCATTCACTAATATTTTGTCATAACAAAACAAGAACAAAAAAATAATAATTAAAAACAAAATAAGATAATCAGACAAAGGATAGAAGGTCTCATCAGGAGTCGACATCCCATGATCATACGACTTAATGAGGTGACATTACCACTTTTATCACCAATCCAGGGTAATGGCATTTGATCTTTGGGTCCAAGGAAAAGAAGTCTCATCACGAGCCGTCTTGTTTGTCTCATCAACTCTCGTGAATGGCATTGTTATCAATTGGTCACCACAATAATTGAAAAATAAACTTATGAATATTTTCTATTAGAATGGGATATCGACATATGAATGGGTTAAAATACAACTCTTTCGAGGCTATGGATGCCTACTGGCAATAGAGGACATGCCTATGGTATTAGAGTACATTTGAAATTACCATATGAAATTAGCTATTTTCCTCTCCCTTAGCAATAATAAATGAAAACCATATGATTACTATGGAAAATTATCAAAATCTTTCCTTGGAAAGTGGTAATGATGAGTATGTATGAACGATTAGTTTTAATTTTACATATCAGGGGTGTAATCAATTTTTTGAAAAGCTACTAATTCTATTCTAAATTTCTTTTATATTTCTCTAAGGGTAATCTTTTGGCATAATTTATCATATCCATGATCAGAGTTCAAAATATATCCACATGATTTTACTCTGCTTTAATGCTTTAGGTTCCATAAATATATAGTCTCGTCAACATGCTTTACGATTAATGCATTCATTAATTACATTGCATGCCTCACCTGCTATTTCCACTTTTTTATGATTGCTCCATTATGTCTAATTTATTCTTATCTGATTGGTCATGTAAATTGTCCTAACAAATCAAATGAACGATGGAAGGTCATGGATGAACTATAATTTTATAGGGGGGAAGGCTAAACACATAACTGGATGCTTAAAAACTCTGTAACATCATTTCACGATATGGTTCTTTAAATTTTCTACTACGTGTAATGTTATTGTCCATGTATCTACTAAAATTTGCTATTTCTAGTTGAAAATATCTCCCCACGGAACAACCAAAATGGGCAATCATTTGCTTCATAGTGAACCTACCCAATTGTGGATATCTGAACAAGCACACAGTATTCTAGACCAAGTATGGTGATCAAATTATTTCCTACGACTGTAAGGCTTTAATAATGAATTTGCCTTGGAATTTACAAGGAATTTGAGAAATGGGATAACAATGGTAAAGGGCAGAGAAATACAGGAAAATGGATAAGTTTTGGCATAAGTGATAGGCCTTTCCACAGAAGGCGATAAGTGGTTCAAAATACATACTCTGCTACATAGCACAATGTCCCTATTTGCGAACCCTACGGAGGAACTTGTCAGAAATGAAAAAGGGTACAATCTTGCTACATTGCTAGAACCATGGAAGGATTTTTCAGACATCGTCCAAAGGTAAATTACATGCAATGGTCGATACAATGTATTAAGAGGATGACAACTGAAGTTAATGGCAACATTGAGATGAAAGGTAGTCCTAAACCTTCCATATTTTCTAAGTTCGTTATTGCATAAATTTTCTTTAAGTCTCAAAAGATATAAGGACCAAGTCTCAGTGGTGAGTCACCATGGGCTCAAAAAATTGATAGTTGTTATAGGTTTGAACAAAGCACAATTGACCTAGGAAGAATTCTTAGGAGATCTTGAGGCTCCACCAGAAACCGAATCACCCATTGAAGACTATGGAAACATACTACCTAATAATGAGCATCCAGAAGAGAATGAGGAGACCAATATAAAAGAAAATGTTACTGTAAAGGGTACCTCGCAAGGAAAATCACAAAATCAAACCCTCCAATAATTAACAAGGGTAGAGAGAAGAATCGATTCCCTCTTGGCATGCCTAGCTAGAAAGAAGAAAAGATCAGATAACTTGGATATGTCTTGAAATTCTATATACCCTTTTGAATAGACACTGGAGGAAATTGGAACTCAGGAATTTCTTGATACACAACAAACCCATCAGGATGATTCTCCTTAAGATCGGGAAATGAACATAACCTAAGTTCTGAAAGAATTGGAATTTTTTTCTAAATTCTATGACTTTTGAAGAAGCTGCAGGTTGCTCAAGAAATCCTCTTGACTAAATGACATCACCTAATTCTCCAATGTATCCTCTTGATTCGACAACTATTGTCATTTTCGAATCCTTGCGAGACCTTGAGAATAATTTTAGTCAAGAACATTCTTCAGATTCTGTTGCAACTATCTTATAACCCTCCTCCCCAAAAGTAGTAGCTTTACAGTCTCCTTTAGAAAACATGGGACATGAAGTCAATATTGACTTTCCAATCGAACCCCAGGTGGACAGGTACCTTATGGAACCCATCACGGATGCCATGGTTGAGTCCACTGAGGAAATTATGATTGAAATACCTCAGGCCATAGTTTTTGGTTCCATTTCCTGTCCTCTAGTTAGTTTAGCAAAAAAATTTACACGAAGAGATTAACATAGGACTGAGGGATAAAAGAAAAGAAAGACCAGTAAAGAAAGAAAGTTGTTGAGAAAAGAGAACAACAAGCTACAAAGAAAGGTATGACAACTAAATAAATGGCTACGAAATGGTAAGGCCCAAAGGTATCATCAAGAGAGAAATGATAAGAAGAAGGAAGTCTGGGTGAATGAAACTCAAACTAAATTCGAAGACTCTTATATTACCTTTATTGTGGGAACTCAAACTGAGTCGGACATTGACATTTTGACTAGTGAAGAATGGACCCAAACATATTGTCCAACCATCATTGTGAAAAGTGTACAAATGAAACATGTGCCTCCATATACTCCTTTAATTTTGGAAGCCACCATTCAAGTTTTGAATAAAAGGTTGGAGGAAGAATGTAAAACTTTAACATGATATCGAAAAAAGGTAGTACCTTAGAAGGAGCATGAAGAAATGCTTAATATTTTTAAGGCATTAATAGTTACTGAGGATGAAACTTATTCCAAGATGGGAGTAGCTAATAAAAAGGTTTAGTCCCTTAAAAGTTAGCTTGAAAAGGCCACATAATGAATGAAATAAGTTTTTTCTATATATTCTGATGCTCTGTCACGCAAATCTCCAGCCAAAAATTACAGCCAATGCATTACAAGATATGGTCAGATTCATTTCTTCCTTTTTTAGGGTTTGTCCTTGGTGTATATCCTCTTCTTTTGACATTTCTTGTTCCTTTTCTTCCTCCTCTTCACAATCTATGTAAAACAATTTCTTCTCAGCACACTTATGACCTTTAGTGTATTTTCTATCACAACTATAACAAACCCCTTTTTCTCTCTTTTATTCCAATTGTTGTGGTATCAGCCTTGTAGGTTGTGGATGGCTAGGGGCAACAACACTTCAATATTTATGATTGTGAGTGGTAGGCTTCCTTATTGCCATAATGTTGCTTTCCATTTTTCTTGCCACCCTGAATGCCTTCTCTAATGAATCTAGTTCCCAAAGGTGAACCTCATGTTGGATGTTATATTTTGAAGTCCCTATGAACAAATCAATCCTATGCTCCTTTGGAATATCTTCTGCCCTTATATTCAATTTTTGAAGGTCCTAAATGTGCTCCATCATTGGACCCTTTTGTTTGAGATTTATCAATTGGCTAAAAAACATGTTTCTTTATGTATCCTCATAATATGTTATCATTTCATCCATAAAAATAGCCCAAGTGACAATTTGTTTATGAGAGCAAAGCCATCGATACCACACAAACTGATTTGGTTCTAAATATAAAGTTTCAATGCGTACCTTTTGTGTGTTTTGCACATTATGGAGATCGAAAAATTTCTCCATATGTAGTATCCATGTTCCGGAATCCTTGCCATCAAACTTCGTCATATCGATCTTTAGAACATGGTGGTTCTTTGATCCAATGTTAGAGTCTATGAAAGCATGATTAACAGTTATCTTGTTCTCATCATGAGTTTCCTTTACTACGCTTTCACCATTAGTAATAATTTCTTGTAGAAAATTTGTCAAATTTGTCTTCAAATCTTCCATGCCTTTCTTTAAATCATCCATCTTAGCTTCCACACCATCCATCTTAGCTTCCACGCCATCCATATTAGCTTCCACATCATTCATCTTAGATTCTACGTCTATCTTTCAACCACTCTCTTAGCTTCCATGCCATACATCTTATCTTCTACGTCTTTCTTTAAACCATCCATCTTAGCTTCTGCTACTTTTTGTGCGAGTGAAATTTGCACTTGATCTCGTAATTTTGATATATCATGTTGCATTTATTCCTCCTCTTCATCAGTCATGCAGGTTTCTTACTAGGTGTTTCCATTTTCTTTCTTCAAGGCATCCATTACTGATAATAATGCTTCACTATGCCCTTTGAATTCCTTCAAACTAATTTTTCAAACCATTCTTCTGCAAAAATTTAAAAAAAGCTGCACACTTTTTTTCACTTTGTAGGAGCTCGATATTGAATCTAATTTACCTCTATAATTTTGGATTTCCAAGGTCTAACATTTCTTCCTGTGGTAACCCTTTGAGTAATCTTTCAAACCCTGCAAGTTTGATCAAGATTAAATTCTCCAATGAAGAATTATGTCAAATCTCCCACGATGACCTGAGTGTAGACTGGTTCAGTAGAGCGAACTTGCACGACGTGACACAGGTCACTGTTTCAACCTTAGGTTTTGAAAATGATATCCAAAAAGATACCATCTATCCTCTTTCTATAACTTCTAATGAAAATTCAATCTGATGCATAGAGCGAAAGTTATGACGATTTTCCCAAGGTCACCTATTTGGAATGTAATTCGGGGGTCTGCAAAAACCGTAACTTCCTCAGATTATATCTGTGAAAATATAGAAAGACAAGATTTGAAATTCAAGCTTGAGGTTCAGACTGATTCCATCTCAAATGGGTTTTTTTAGATTCTGAAACTTTGTAGCGAAAAAGTTATAGCGAAAATGCCACGATGACCTATTTGGAGCAGCGAAACTATAGAATCCAAAGCTCTGATACCAAATGTTATGAAAATAGCTCGCAAAAAGATAGAAAAGATGGATCAACGCCTTATAAATAAGCCTCTTCGAGGGGGCCACCTCCTTTACATTAAATGAATGAACAATTCTTAGATGATTGAAATGAAAAAACCTCCTTTCTATATATAGGAGTCTAAGGGGTCACAATATAACCAAAGCCAACCTAACAATAACAATATAAAGGCACAAAAATAGCAATAGTGGGATTCTATGGGGCACAATAATAACAATATGGGAAAAATAGGGGCACAACAATAACAATAAGGGGTACAATGACAATAGTAATGGGGGAATCACTAGTATTATAGGGACCTAACACTATGTCATCTAGTTGATTTATTTAACATGGTATGTTTGCAAGTTGTTTGAATGGTTGATTACTTGCATGATATGAGTATGTGTCTTTAAGATTGCATGAATTATTGATTTTGTTTCAAGATGGTTTTACTAAAACATATGTGCTAAGACAACTGATATGTTCTTGAGTGTAAGTAGGTGTTAGTTCTAGTAGTATGTGTAATGGTTGTTAGTTGATTATGACATGGTTGTTAGTTGTGGAAAAGGTTGATTTAAATTAATAGGTATGATGTCTTTATCTTTGGAACATATGATTGACATATGTGAATAGTTGCAGAGAAACATGCTTGTCTTGGTATTAGTGCGACAAGGTAATAATTGATGTGTTTATATAACTAATAGTCGGATGATGTGATATCACACAATAAGGTTCAATTGTAGCAAGATAAATGGTAAAATAAATTAATTGGGTAAGAATTCATTTGGTTATCTTTCTAAACCCTTATTCCAAATGAAGGATTTCTTTGCATACAAGAAGTCTTCTTAACCTTGAATTTGTATGAAATTATGTGGATATATGTTGTATTCATGAACACGTATTTGAGTCTAGGTCTATCAAGGGAATTGGAGTCCCTTGACAGATGTCATGGATGTTTTCAATTATAGGCAGCGTGTTTGGTACAAGAAGATAAGATAACTGGTATATTGTTATATCTACTTATACACTGACAATTATGTGTTTATGGCAGTATGATACAGGGAAGTTCATGGCAAAGAGACTTCCATGAAATCTTGGAGAAGGCTCAGGTTGAGATTTCCCTTAGAAGCATTGGGAACCATGGGATTGACTCATGGTGTTTGTTCCTAGTCTTGTGGTTTCAGTGTTTTTTGATTTTCTTGAAATTGATTTGCAATTTTAGTTGTATCTTACACACGACTATGCCACTTTTTTTTAGTGTTATATTGCTATTGATTTTCATGGTTTTATTCTCGATTTCTTTTGTTCTTTCCTTTTATGTTTTGAGAGTCTAGGGATTTATTTTGGGAAAGAGAAAGTTAATGCATTTTGGGAAGATCTGAATGAAACCTAACAATTAATGTAAGGACCAGATGAACCTCGATGCATGTATAAGGGTAGTTGAAGGAAATAATATGGCAGTCCATTGGACTAGTTGGGTCCATTGTGGTAAATGGACAGTGGCAGTATAAACATGAGAAATGCAGTCACGAAAGGTAAAGTAAATGGATTTGAGGTTTCATATGCCTCAGTTATGTTGTGAACTTTTGTTCTTAATGTTGTGCACATATAAAGGGAGTTCTCTTGACCTATACCTTATGATATTTAGTAATCATGTTGTGATAATTATTATGTTGATGCCTATATATGTATACATGTATGTATGTATGTCATTGTCTAATGCTAATAATCACTTAATTGTTTAATGCTAATATTTATTTGTATCTATGTATTTATGTGTGTCATTTTCTAACAGGATCATGATTGTTTTATGTTAATGTTTGTATATATGTATGTATCTATGCCACTATCTCACAAGTTCTTCAGGGATCATTTTCTGGAGGAATGATTGCTTATGTAGTTGAAGGGCATGAAAGAGGTTCTTAGTCTTGTGAGGAATCAAGTGGGAAGAGTAGCATCGACAAATTTATGAGGTTAGTATCATGTGCATACGAGTTTATATTATGCATTATACTATACCTATGTTTACGTTATGGATAGCTAATTTTGAGAGAGACATCAATAGAATGAAATAAATATGATCTGCAGCATGATGGGATAAGCATAGATGGAAGAGATACATTGGAAGCAAGATTTCTTGGTAGAGATATTGTGGTTTTGGATGTGTATTGCTACTGTTGTGTATATGTTGTGCATATTGTATCTTCAATGATTGTACCTATGGTGTTGAGTGTCTATTGTATATATGGTGTTGTGTGCATATTTCATATGCAGTGCTGGGTATAGATGGTGCTATGTACATATTAGATATGTGGTGTTGTGTACATATTGTACTGTGCGCACGATGGATATGCAGTCTTGATTGTGTATGGTGTTGTGTGCATGTTGGATATGCGGTGATGTGTACATATGGTGTTATGTACATATGTTGTTGTGTGCATGTTGTTGACGTGGTGCTATGTACATATGATGTTGCATACATGGTTGTATAAGTGGGGTTGTGTGTATGTGGTTTTGTGTACATGTTGTACATGTGGTGTTGTATACATCCTTGTTATGTACACATTCTATTGATAGTACGATGTACATGTGGCATTATGTACACATTGTGTAGGTGGTACCATGTACATGTGACATTGTCTACACGTTGTGTAGGTGGTGTTATGTACATGTGGTATTGTGTAAATGTTGTAGATGTGTTAATGGTGTACATGTGGTATTGTATGCATGTCGTACATGTTGTGGTGTGTACATGTAGAACTATGTATGTGTATTGTGTAGTCATGGTATTGTAACATGTGTATTCATTGTGTTGTACTCCATGTATGTATATCTATCTTGTTGTACACTAGATGTAGGTGTATGTGTTGTGTTGTAGACTAGGTGTAGGTGTATGTGTTGCATTATGTGCCAGGTGTGGGTGTATGTATTGTGTGGTGTGTATGTTGTGTGTGGATGTATGTGTTGTGATGTACACTGGATGTATGAGCACATGAGTGAAGAGAAGTAAAGGAACTGGGTGTCTGCCAGGTGTGCCAACTGATATGTTGTGTGTACAAAAAGAACAAAGGCGGAAGTACAAATCGATTGAAGGATAAGTATCAATATTTTATTTCAGTTTAATTATGCATGTGATCTATAATTATGGTTTATGGTGGTTACATGTGATCTATGATTATGATTTATGATGGTTACATTTGAGATAACTAGCTATCATATGTTTATACATGATGATTTGATCAAACAACTAGTTCGACTTGTTGTGACACGAATTGAATAGGATTGCAAGGGTATCTTGTTGACGAGCTGCCAATGAGGTATGGTTTGAGTTTATTTCAATTCATTTTGAGTGTATTGGGAATTATGTGCTTGGTATAGGGAGCATGGAAATGCTCAGTTGGGTGATTGGAACAGACTACAAGAATTAGCATCAAGAAGAAAAAGGAATTGAAACATGCATTAGTATGCTCATAAAGTACATCAGGAGTAGGGCCATCATGTGGCACTAGTACCTAATAGTATCTATTGATTTCCATGAGCATGTTATGACTGGTATGGTGGTTTTCAGGTAGGGATGTTCCTTGGTTTTTGGACCTTTTGGTGTGAGGAAAACCCGCCAAGGGAGGGGTTTCCCGAAAGAATATGTAGTAGAGAAGGGGATGCCTAGGAAAATTGGAAGGTTTGTGAATGCATGGAAGGGGGTGACCATATTTCCTGAGGGACTATATAGCAAAGAGGGGAAGGATGGGGATGGATCTTTTTTGGTCGTTAGCATTCCTAGATGGAATCAGATGCACATTTGAAACGTGCCCTAGAACAATGAGCCGATAACTGTTCACTTGGAGGAAAAGTGGAGAATTATTGTAGCGCTGGATATTGGATGAAATTTGAATTCGGCTGTGGATTCTGGAGTTCCTGGGAAGGAGGTGAATCCTAGTATTACTTTAAGGGTGGAGGCATGTGATGATCCTTGGTATTTCCACAAGAATGCTGCAACTACAAATACTACCAACTTTAATTATGAACCTGGGGTTCGTACAAACTTAATAGGTGTCGGCACTAAATGTGCAACATACAATGTGTCCTTCGTTTACTGTCATGATGTAATAGAGTGCATGTACTGAAGTCAAATCCTAAACTAACTGAAAAAAGCGAAATGTTCGAAATGGAACCTTAACCTATTGCAAGAAATAAAGTACAAGGAAAGAGAATGAAATCAAATGCTAAAACACACCATTTTCTAACTAACTGCTAAGAGGTTTTTGCTTCGAAAGAATGCTAAGTTAACATGTATGAAATCCTATTTTCCTAAGCATGTAGATTAAAACCATCAAACCTTCTACTATTTTTCATGTAAATGAATAAAATAAATTTGATTTTCTTTTTATCTTTTTTCATGAGAGAGTGTGAAAGCTAATCTCTTTTGGTGATGTGGTAGGTGGCTTGGAGATGATAGTGAATGGTTATAAGGCCAAGAAGACAATTAGGGACCCTTTTCTAGCTTCCTAGAGGCTTTTTCCTCAATTCGACCTCAAAACAGGCTTTCCTATAGGTTGCAAGAGTGATTTCCTACAACATCCCTTGATTTCCGACAAGATGTAGAGATTTACAATAATTCATAGAATGACCAAGAAAATCAAATCCAAATTGTATGGGACAAACTTTGGTATTAACTAGGATGTATTAGATCCCCATTCCAAGTGGAATCACTTAAAAATACCTCTGTTAACCCATGCAAAAAGAATAAAAACATTATTAGTCAAAAATCTAGAAATTCTAGAACTAGTGAGCTAGTAAATCTAGAAGATGCCTAACCAAATCAAGTGCAAATAAAATGGAGTAATTTTTTATATGAACCAGATTTTTTTTTTTGATCTGATGCAAGTGGAATTAATTTGATTGAAGCTCATTAGCATGCTCTAAAAAATAGCATAAATTTATTGTTCTTCTCTAAAAAGGAGGCCTAACAATCTAGATTTGGGAATAAGAAGACTAATCCAAGAAACTCAATGATTATTATGAACTTCCAAATATTTTCTAATGATGAAATAGTGCTTGTTATCCTAAAAAATAGCTTGCATCAACCATCTGACTCAATCCTACAACAAGAAATCATTAATACTAAATGCAGAAGTAGATAGAAATAAAAACTAGAGATGCATGTGAATAAGTAGTGAAAAGAAGGAAACAAAATGATACAAAAAGACTCTGAGGTTCCTGGGATGGCCAAGCCCAAGGAAACTTAGAGACTATGGAGAAGAACAAGATTTAGAAGCTGAACATGACACCAATCTTCATTATTTTCATCAATAGAATTACATCCCTACAAGAAAATACAATGGAGCTGCAGAAATACAAGCTCTCTCCACAATAACACTAATTAAAAAATGACTTGGTACTTATAAAAAAATTATTAGGATTCATTTGCCATGAATGGATGAATCTTTCCCCACCAAAATTCCTTGGTTAGTGGATCTAGTCCCTAATACTAGGAATTTGCATTAAATGGCAGAGAACACATTCCTAGATTTTCTCAATCATTCCCTAGAGGAAAATTCGACTTAGTACTTATAAAAAATGCTTAAGAATCATTCCCCATGGATGGAGGAAGCTTTCTACACCTAAATACCTTGGTTAGTGGATTTTCTCCCTTGATTTGTGGATCCACTCCTTTGATTAATGGAACACATTCCTATATTTTCCCATCATTAGAGTCCCATAATTTGTGCCATAATTCCATAATATCTTGTTCAATTATTATTTATTATTGATCCTCCATTAGTAGGGAACAAGTCCCTAAATTATCTCCTCATCCAACTCTTCATAATCTGCCCAATATTCTCATAATATTCCACAAAAAATAAATAATATTAGGCACAAATATTCAATTATTCATAAACCTTCTTAATGAATATATTAAAGTTAAAAATAAACTATCTAATGCAAAAAGATAGGTTTAATGTGTTGAAGGATGGCCATAGGTCTTAATTTATGTTTTAATTTAGAGGCATGGGACTTAATTTATGTCTAATTTATAGGCCCATCAGTGTGATACTCTAGATTCTCTTGTTGCGGATATAAGCATCGCATCCTTTTATTTGCTGGTTGAGAAAATATGCATATGTGTATATGTGTATATTATTCTAAATACTGTATCGAGATGGATTTATAAAGTTCCATAGAGAGTATGACTATTTTATGGTTGAAGCAAATACGAATAAGTATATGTGGTTGTTATTGTAAATACCATAATGAGTTGTGTTATAAAGCTCTAATAAACGGTATGGTTTTCATGTTTTTAGTAGTGGTCATTGTAAATACTACAACGTGATGTGTTATAAATCTCCATGGTTATTATGTTTTGCTTTCATCAGTCTTGTTGGTTGTAGGTTTCATTGAACATTGAGGATGGTGTTCCCCCAAGGGGGAGGGTTTTGTAACAACCTTGGTGAGAATTTCATGTAAAACATATAATACCAAGGCCATGAGACACATATTCCAGGCTGAATGGTGGGTAAAACATCCAAGTGGGTGTTCATTTGGCTTATTATGGCTAAAGGAAATTGGGAAAAGCAATGAAAAAGGCTTTGGAAAGGCATGAGGCATTAATTGGATATTATTTATGAAATGTTGGCTTGTTGGGGCATGACCTAGGTTTAGAGTTAATTAGCCAAACAAATCCCTGTACTATTGGCCCTTTTGGCAATAGCCCATAGAGTACAGACTAGGGACTCACCCAAAGTAGTATGGGGTGGTGCTGGAACCAAGTTTCTGCACCCTTGAGGTGACTAAGGGGTTGATTTGGTCCAAATGAGAGTCTCTTTGTGTAGGTTACTTTGTGCACTTCCTCAACCTTCGTGCCCTGATATATTTGCCTTCACGCAGCCCTAACCAGGGTTTGTGGCCCTTTCATGCTAATGGGGCAACAATCTGCACTATTTCACTAAGTCACACTTGAGATCATTACCTATCTTCTTATAACAGTTAGTTATCTTCACATAAAAAGATGCCTTGTATTATATTTACTTATTCAGCATATTCACATGAGTTTGCACAGTGAATAAACAATAAACTTGCAATTCATACCCAATAATACATAAAACAGGAAAAGATACATAGAAATATGGTAAAACTTCTATTTTTATTAATGATTCTAATGTTCTAGACTTGATCTACCCTATGCACTCAGTTTTAGGGGTCTACACACTCAGCTGCAGATCCTTCTCATACTCTATGACCCAAAGACATGACTTACACTCAACTCACTGCTTCATCAATTCTTTAGAATCATCATGCTTCCTTAGATTAACTGCTTTCTACACTTATAGCCTCGCTCTATTTATACAGTCCCATGCTCTACGGACCATGGGTAGATATTTCAAACCAACATTACATTACAGAAACAAGGGTGGACAACCCTATGACTGTATTATGCCTTCACACCCCGTGCCCACAATTCATGGAGTCTTTACAATGTGTTGGGTGTGGAGCATGATCATTTAGAGGTCTTTGCTTCAGCTGGATGTATACCCCAGGAAGTTTGTACACCCCTCCACGTGGGGGGGTGTAGGGGGGACTTGTCCCCCCCGCGGGGGTTCGGGGGGGTCGATCCCCCCCAACTGGGGGGTCCGGGGTCCGTCGGTCCCCCAGGGGGGCTTCCACGGCAGCGCCCCCGAAGCTAAAAACATATGTCAAATTGCCTTGTAAAAGTATAGTAATTTCAAGTCAACCTGGGTTGTTCATTAGGCAGATGATTTGACGATAGAACTTATATTTAGTTTAGGGTTTTTTCCCTAGAAGGAAACCCCTCTCTTTGTATGAGGGCATTGTATTGAGTTTCTATGAAATAGATGTGTATTCTTCGAGCGAAAAATAGAGAGGTGAGACTGTGAGAGAAAACAAAGGATATTACAGCGGATCTATTGTAGGTTGTGTCTATTCATTTTGCTGGATAATAGAAAGGAAGGACTGGTTGTTCGGGGTGGATGTAGCCGAAACTAGGTGAACCACATATATCTGTGTCTCTCTAGTTTTATGCATTTTCTGTGTTTATATTTCTGCAATATTCTATTTGTTGCATTGCTCTGTAATATATAATTTTCTAGCATAATGGACTTAGTCAAAACCTGGGCTTTAAGCCCCAAAACATGCCTTGGGGGGATTCTATGACGAACATGAAAATAATGGAAATTACGAGAAAAGGAAGGTGAAAGGTCACATGTTTCATGTGAGGAGGAAATTTAAGGAAAATAATGGAAAATAAAGAAAATAGAGGTGTCATTGATAAGAATGCTTTGGAGGATCAGTTCGTAACATTTTGTTAGTTATATGGTGGAGCTCTCTTCCATTCTCTCTCTCATACTCTTGGACATTCAGAGTTTTCTTGGAGTACACTTTGAGGAGTGTGACATAGATTGGATTTGGAGAAAGAAGGCAAAGGAAGCAGACGAAAGCACAATAGGACATTAGGATCAACAACTATAACATATTTTCTTTGCTGGTACTGAGTTACATGTATTATTTCTTTGGTAGTTTTAGCATGCATGGCACATGCATTTTGTTTCTTGGTTATGAGCTGTCATTGGAATGGAGGATTTCCTGGATTGATAGTGATTTTTGCTAGCCTTGCCATTTCCTGGGTAGTGATGCCATTGTGGGTTTACCGTTGTTTCTGGTTGGTGATCATGTTCCATATGGCTATGGGTTGAGTTATTAGTTCCTATAGCCTTTGTTGGACAAGCACTATGGAAGCCTTATAACATCTTGCATTGAGTTAGTAGTCCTAGAAGCCTTCGTTGGAGAAAAACTTTGAAAACCCTTTAAAAACTAGGGTTTTTCTACTTGTCCTAGAAGCTTTGGTTGGATAAGAACTTTGGAAGCCCTTACTGGGTTGAGTTACTAGTCCTGGAAGCCATGTTGGAACAAACACTCTAGAGCCCTAGACAACTTGGGTAGAGATCAATCTGGTGATGGTTAGTGATGTCTCACTATGAGGTGGAATCACTGATTTACGGTTGAGGTGGTTTGGCCTTTGGGAGCTCTAGTTTGGTTTTGGTTGGTTTATTCTATGAGATCCCACATTCATGCTTAGAATATGGCATGAGGGTGAGAATTTAAATGATAGATTTGGTTCAACCTAGTCTATGGCTGGGGGGTACGTGGAAGTACCAAACTTGGATGTATTTTTCATAAGTTAATAAGAGCTTATTCACTCTTGTATCCAAAGGGTAAATATGCTTGTTTATATGCGGGTTTTATGGATGTTATAGCCCTCTTATTTCTATTTCTTATACGTTGGTTATAAGCATGTTTTATGTCAATTATGATGTATGGATATCATCATGCTTTTATTATTATGTGAAACAATAAAGAATGGATGATCTAACATATGATAATGCATATACTATGAGAAGGCATCAATCCTTCTTAAGAATTCTCAGATAAGTATGATATCCATATGGTTAGATATATTATTATGACCTGTAGATTTCATATTTGTGACATGTTTGAAAAAATGGATGTCATGGTTAGGCTTATTTAGGTCAATTCCTTGATTAAGTTTTGTTTTAGAGGCTTTGTCTTGGTTTCATTTATTATCTCAAAATTTCTCATCAAGTTCTGGGTAGTGGTTTGGAGACTATCCCTAAAAAACTGGCTTAAATATCGTAGTTTATGGCATAGAACTGGCTGAAAAAGATTGGAGTCACTCCCTTGTAGGCATTGTGGGAGTGACTGGAGGGTCACGATCACATGCATTCCCATGTAATGGGAGTGATTGGGGGTTTAATGCATTGAAAGGCTAAGTTAACTGAGGTATTCGACACCTGTAGTGGTGGATTAGCTCATGGGGGTCCTATAGTACCTAAGGGAGGTCTGTAAGGTGTTAGTTTGTCAGTTCCACTTCCTTAACTACACTTAGAGGGTTAAATAATATCATAGTAACTCTTGGTTGCATATTACCCCCGGTGGACCAGTAAGCCTAGGTAAGTGTGGGAGGATGGTGTTATAGTGAACATAATTGTATGTAAGATTAGGTTGACCTGAGATATTATAAAAGAACAAAGGCAGAGCCACCATTTAGATGAAATAAATTATAATTAAAAAAAAGTCGATTTGGAAATAACATTGTCTAAGGAAATCTTGAGAGGTTAGATAATTCTCTACAAGAAAAATTTAACTAAGCTCGAAAAATATGTAAATGAAATAAAGAGGAAAAGTAATTAACCTTTAAAATTTAGGAAAAAAGGTAAATAATTATAATAACGAGTATTGTTAGCCTATTAATATAAATCCAATATTATATTACGCATAAAAGGGAATAATTTGTAAACAAGTAGAAATTTTTTATGAGAATAGTAGTTATAGACAAAAAAAAAAAAAAAAACACACAAATTCTCAGAACAATATTTTATTAGCAAAAACATAAAGGAATAACGCTCATCATATTTTTATAAAATAGTATACAATTGAATTCTATTGATGGTCAAACAAGTTTCTAATGACAATAACTAGCACCATCCGATTGAAGGATTTTAATCAAGGTGTTGTATGAAATTCATAAGTGCCTTTAAAATACAAACTTCCACTTAGGAAGTGTTCTGAAAAGTATTCTTGGTAACTAAATTCAAGCAAATAGATTCATGATAAGTTTCCTTCGTCAAAAGATTCAAGAACAATCAAATTAGCAACTAGGAGTTTATGGACACCATACCTAAAGATTATGAGTTGAAAATCTATTAACTATTGGAAATATCTATAATATATTCATGAAGGTAAAGCTTTCAAAATTTACCATAGTTTTATTATATCTGTGAATGTCATAGAAACCAAAGTTTAAGTAAGGCCTAGTAATAAAATAAGATAATAAATTCTAAATGAAGGATCAATCAAGCGCTTAAATGTGAAAATTATCTAAATGAATAATTTTACTCGAGAACCCATTCTCTATATTTGTAACAAATCACCTATTGTGATTAAAACTAGTTGGAATTCAAAGAACTACCATATTAACATAATTTAATGAGGGATATAAACCATAAAAATGGATACTATAATTATGCAAAGAAAAATAATAAAACATTACTTTTATAACCACAACTCTAATCCAAGGATTTAAATAGATGTTAATAATGGCAAGACAAATCGTAATAGGTTAGGGTTTTGGTTATAAAAAACCCGAAACTTGACCAAAAAAATTTAGTACGAGACAACTACACAATAATAAATAAGAAAAAACAGATAATCAGGGTATACATATGCCTATAGGGTTAAAACTTTAAGTAATTCAAAAATATTTGTAAGAGAAATTTTCATTGTGGCATGGCCAAACATAGATGTCTAGGGAAAAATAAAATAGGTAGACCATTTAACCAAAGTAGAACTGATATATCACATTTGGTTTAGGGTTTTAATTTTAAAAGCATACTCTCTAAACTGTTTATAAAATTACCAAGAAAAATGAGTAAAGGTACCAAATTCCTTTAGAGTCAAAGAAGGGTAAAACCCTTAAGATTCAATGCAAAGCTTTGTATATGTGTCTACTAGGAGCACATTCCACCAATAAACCATAGAAGTCGTACTACCACTTCACAAGGAAACTATACTCCAATGAAATGGAGTTTAAGATAAAAGATTGGTCACTAAGCACAAAGAATTATATACCTAAGAAACAATAAAATAAATTATATATTGAAATAGATGCCCTAAATAATGCTTGAAATAGATATTCATGTTTTAAATATCCCTCTTTTGGAACTTAAAAGTAGTTGTAATTGTTATAAGGTATTAATAAAGAGTGTCTTCCATGAGAATACGGCTAGCCAAAAATATAACAATTTATGAAGAAATTATCTTTTGATAAAATCTAGCAATTAAGGGATGATTTAATCCATTACATAGAGAAAATTGTTTGGTGAATGGGTTAGTAACAATGTATGGAAATACTTATAAATAGCGCGCGCACACACATACACACATATATATAGTGTGTTTGTGGGGTTCATTATAAGGAGGGAGAATAACCTAGAGGATCGAAAGAAGGAGTTTAAGTTTTCACACATAAACCAAAGTTTATCCAAAACCTATGACCAAAGTTTAAAATAAAATCCATGTTTTGAAAAAGATCAAACTCAAATATAAACTAACCCTTTGGACAAGGGTAAACAAAGGGATCTTCTTCTACTTTAGGCTTTCAAGAGACTAAAATCCATTTACACAAATAAACTAAAAGAGGTCAGAAATTGTTGAAGTAAAAAACAAGAAAATATAATGGTAGAATGCCTCCTAAAAAGCATCATCTTCCATATTCCATGAGAACAATGATTATGGGAGCTTATTGAAAAAGAGATGGGCATAATGAAGAATATTCTACACAATATCACTGAAATAAGATTTACCCATATTACCAATAGGAGGAAGAGATATGAATATGCAAACATTAGCCATATTGGCAACTGAGGAACAAGATCTGTGAAAATTTTCTTCCCTAAGATTCCAAAAGTCACAAAGATGGCATTTTTAGTCAGAAATGGGAGAAAAAAAGCTAGGAGTCATTAGGGAAATTGAAATAGATGTCACCATTCTTGGAACATAACCGATAAAGAGGAAACCTCCACACTAAATTGAAGCTCAAGAAGATAATGTAGGGAAAAATGATCTCGAAGAAGAGAGAGAGAGAGACCATATGAGGATAGATCGAAGCATGGGACAAACTATCTCCTAAGAAAAGGAAAAAAAAATAGCTACAACAAAAATCCATGCGTCAACATTCTTTCTCTTAAACTCTTCCAATATTTTCTTTTCTTACCATAAAAAAGACATTGAATTTGTATCACAATTACTATAAGGTTCTTTGGAATTTGGCCAATCTATGTAGTAAAATATACATTATATTGGTTTTTTTTTTCTAAATATTGGGTTTGTGTTTATTGTATATTTACTTTTACATTATTTTATTGAATATATTATAGTTATAGTTTTAATCAATTTTAATAATGATTTCCTTTTGTTTCTTTTTCTTTAATATACTTATATTGCATATGAGGAATATACATGTTTCATGTCCTCAAGGTACTACTTATACAAGAAAGTTTTAAGCCATTAAAATAAATACCTATTACAAGATCTTATAAATGAATTGTATATGTGACTAAAATGGTTTTTGACAACATAAATTGCTATATTTTAAAAGATTTTATTACATATGTTATTACTTTAAATATTACTTTTATTATTATTAGTGTAACGTTTAAAATTGTAAAATAAAATAAAATAAAAATGAAAGAAACAATCAAAATAACTCACCATCCACTTGATATGAATATAGGATGGCAAGCCCAATGTGAGAGAAAACCCAACTAAAGGGTGGGGTCTATGCTTCACTCTAATTTTCTTAGTCATGAAATATAAGTGCAAAGAAAGTGGCGCCCACAATGGAGTTTCGATGGACATTGTGGCTTTAATAGCCACTTAAAAATATTCTGCTTCCTCTGTTGTGTGCCAATATTCCATTTCTAAGTTTTGCTCAATTATGGAACAATAACAATAGCAAAGAAATGGAACCCCTTCTCTTCCTAGCAACCCAATATTCAATATAGCTTGATAGTAGTTAAAGGTTAGGGTTAAGGAATTTGTATATCTAAATTAATTAGTGTTACAATTAGGAATTACTCTTAAAATAGGATATATAATCCAATTATTCAAAATTTTCCTTGGAGACAGTACCCATATAGATGAAAAATGACATAACGATTGCATTCATGATGTATTTTAGTCCCCCAAAGTTGTCATTGAATGAGGTGTTGATATTTTTCTTCATGCTTCTCTTATTGCACCATGGAAAATTTTAGGGGCTAATGTTCGCCCAGTGGGCTAATTTTCCATGATTTTTCCACAAAGAGATTTGCTAATTTCCAATTTTTATAAAAGGTGATTTGCCCAAATTTTAGAATATAAAGTTATTTTACCTTTAAAATCGCCAACATTATATAGAGACTATATATAAAATCATTATAAATTTGAATAATTTTAAAAATATATCAATAAACATTTTATATTTTGCATATTAGGGATTAATGAGATTCGCCAATGTTTCTAAACTGCACCATTTGGAGTTTCTTATAAGTTATTGTTTCAACCCTATCAAGACATAATTCATGTTGCACATGTATAATAGTTTTAGAATATTTTTACAAAACTATATATTCTACCAATGTTTCCTATGTGTTAAGCCATCTATGGTATGTAGAAATTACTCCTTAGTTTATTGATTCAACATGGAAGGCTCATAGACTTTTAGGTTTTCCACATTCAATATTGAATGAATGCACATATATGTGCATACAATGAGTCATGAGCAATATCAACCAGTGACTTATTCGAAGAAGTGTGGATCACTCTATTATATGTGTGTTGAATATCCTGTTGATTACTTCTATTATACCACATATTTTTGGACGTAAAGTTTTAAATCTCTTCAATTTAGTGTTCATATTATCTCAAATTTTAGTCTAAAGGGCATTGAGGAATGTAGTATTGTTATTAGATATGATGCTCTTAGGTATCCCAAAATGAACCCAAACTTTGTCAATGGAAATGTTTGTTACTCATTGTCCTTCGATGGTATTTTTATAAGACATAAGAATGTATACCTTACTAAATTAGTCAACTACAACAATTTGATAGTTATCTCCCTTCCTATTTGTTGGAAAGCCACCCATAAAATATGTTGATGCCTAATCATAAGGATTGGGTGAACTACTGTAATTAGTGTAAATAAATAATAGATGAAATGGAGAGTCATTGGAAGATGAATTGAACAGTCACTCCCTTTTGTACATAATAATAAACAACTTTAATTAATAATACAATTACATTTGAGGAGTTACCTCCTGATCTAACATGGTATCCGAGCCAGTGCCATGTTTGGCTTCCCTCTCTTATTTGTAACTCCCTTCTGCCTATTCTGCCTATCTTCTGCCTATTTTGTAGAACTGGCCTCTTGTAACCACTCCACATGTGTGCCTCTATCAAGAATTTGATCACTGTTCTGTAGGTTTTCCCCTCTCCGGCAACTACTACAGACGTTCAGTTGGTTATGTAAGGAAACTGCTCCATGGCATTGGCTCTCTACTTTCGCTAAACAAAAATTCATAGGTACTTTCTTTAACATGGAGTTTTAGACTATGACTCTCAGATTAACTGTGAAGAAAACCTGTAGATTACATGCCTTATTATCTATTCTAATATGTTTTTAAGTGGGTTGTATTGGTGAATTTCGAAAGAGGCATTTTATTTTAGTCGAGTATAGGCTGTTTTTAAGTGGGCTATACTGGTGAATTTTGAAAGAGACATTTTATTTTGTCAGAAATGTGCTTGTTTTCATCAGAGATACAGGTCGTAAATGTGTGCTTTGTTGATAGTTAGATATTGAGGTTCAGTTTTTGTGTGGACCATCCGAAATCGGACCTTCTGAAGTGGGAGCCTTGCATCTGCACTCACGTGTTGAGTTTTGTGAGCATGTCCATACCTCTGTTATATACATTAAAATTGTAGTTTTTTTTTTATAAGTAGAAGTGCAATTTCTTCCAGCTTATTGGCAGCAGAAGTATATTTAAAAAAAAAGAAATGCACTCATTAACATCTATTGTGGGAGTGGTCCTCAATGGGAAGGAAAATTATCATGAGTGGTCTCTGAAAATTAAACACACTCATTTTTAATGATCTATGGAAAAGAGGGTGTGTTGGAAACAAAGATAAAGAGCCAGAATGGCCTACCTCAGACAAGGAATTCGCTATTTGGGAAGATAAGAATAGCAAGGCTTATGCATTGATTGAAGCATCAATAAATGAAGAGGTGAGTCACCATATTTTTCCATTCTCAAGTGATTTGAAAGCCTTACAAAAAATAAAGGAACTCTATGACTCACATTCTGCACTTGATTTGTTCAACTCATGATTAAATTGTTCACCCTTGAATTACAAAATGATGATCCTCTTGCTCTTGCATTAGAAGTAAAATCTATTATGCATTATATCAAAGTCACTAATATTGAACTGGACATTCCTCTGATAGCTTTTCTCAAGGCACTTTAGCCCACTTACTCAAATTATCTTGAGTCATTTCAAGCAAATGGAAACCTCAAAGATATTACATTTGACTCCCTCGTGAAAAAATTTTCCGAAAGAGAGAAATATTTTGGGAAGGAGACAACTCCTTAGTCTTCTGAAGAGGCTATGTGCCTTGCACATAGAGAGAAGAATATTGTTCAATATTCTTCTAGAGGAAGAGGCGGTCGAAGAGGAAGAGGAAGAAATTTTAGAGGCAAGGGGGGAAGACACTCTCAAGGAGAAAAGTCAAATTTGCACTGCATACACTACAAAAGAGATGGATCACATGATGCATCCAAATACAAGTTACCTTGGGATAGAATTGAGCGTGAAAGAAACCAACCCAAAGGTAAAAATAATGACAAAGAGAAAGGTAAAGCACCTGAATCTACTCACTACTTTGTGGCACACTATAATATTGGAGTAAATGAAGACTTATTTAATGCTTCACTTGCTTCTTGCAAAAATGATTGGTTTCTTGATTCAGGAGAAACTTGCCACATGACTTAAATTAAAAGAGATATTTTTGAAGAATTTACTTAAAATGTTGATGGAGTAGTATACTTTGCAGAAAAATCAAAACTCAAGCCATTAAGGCTTCGTACAATCAGGCTTAAATTTCCTGGTCTTCCATATTTTCTTCTACATCATGTTTTATATCTCCCATAACTAAGGAGAAACTTGTTGTCCTTGGTCCACATCCACCAACAACGACACTCCATTCATATGTTTGATGGCAATATTGAGGTGAGAAAAGCATTAGACCACTCGCTTGTCATGAAGGGGATAGGAGAATAAAGGCTTCTTAAGTTGCAGGGTACCTCTACTCATGCACAAAATTTCTCAAGCAATTCTCATTATGAAGAAGGTACATTTCCATCATCTTTATTATGGCATCCTAGATTTGAACATGTGAACTATCATAGCCTCCACTTGTTGAAGAAAAATGGTGTTACTGGTTTGCCTACAATTCCTAGGAAACTTAAGCAATGTGATGCTTGCATTCTAGGAAAGCATAAAAAACAATATTTTCATTATTCACATTCCAGAGCACATAGATTGAACTCATTCATTCAGATTTATGTGGTCCAATGCCTGTTCTTTTTGCAAATGGAAATAAATATATGATGACATTTATTGGTGACTACACCAGAATGTGTTGGGTTTATTTATTGAAGAAACAGATCTGATGCTTTTCAGAGATTCGAGAACATTCATACATGGATTGAAAATGATGCACAATCTCATATTGGCTCTATTCGCACCGATAATGGAAAAGAATACACATCAAATGAATTTGAAAAATATCTTCACAAAAATGGGATCAAACATCAAACAAGTATTCCTTATAATCCCCAATAGAACAAAGTAGCTGAAAGAATGAATAGGACAATCTTAAATATGGTGTGCTCCATGATGTTTTTCAAAAATGTAAAATTGATGTTTTGGGTTGATGCAGTTCTATGTGTTGTATATGTAAATAATAAATGTCCATCTAATGCTATTAGAAGCAAGACTCCTTATGAAATGTGGTATGAGAACATTCCTTCGGTAAAGCATCTCAGGGTCTTTGGTTCCACATGTTATTCCTTGATACCAAAGGTACATAGAAATGAACTTGGTGCAAGAAGTTGTAAGTGTATCTTCTCGAGGTATTCAAACACCTCCAAAGCAT
Organism: Pinus taeda; assembly: GCA_000404065.3. Taxonomy (NCBI): domain Eukaryota; kingdom Viridiplantae; phylum Streptophyta; class Pinopsida; order Pinales; family Pinaceae; genus Pinus; species Pinus taeda. Next base: position 86,529 of record APFE030590780.1, read on the forward strand.
ACCATCTCTAGGATGAAGTCAATAAAAAATTTGTTGTATATAGAGATGTAATCTTTCTTGAATAATCCAAAACTGACAATGTTGTTGAGCGACAACTTGATCGCTTGGATAGATTCACAAATGCAAAATCATTTCAATAATTTGATAATCAGATTCCACATATTGAAGAGGGATTCCTATACTAGATCAACCTGTGGAATATTATTCTTAAGCACTCTCTCCCCCACATGAAACTCCAACAACAGATGATACTTTGAATGATGTGATTGACAGAATTGGGAGACTCAATCTTGATTCAGTCCCAACTCAATCAACGGAGTAGCCTGCACCATCTCAAAAAGGTCCCCCAAATTGGATGACAAAGAAACCTGAAAGTGTTCATCCTGATGAGGTTGGAAAGATAGGAACTAGAAATCCAACCCGGAAAAATGGAGGTGATGTAGATGGCTCTGATTCACCTATTGATATTGATGTTTCTTGTGATTGTGAATTGAATTTGTCTACAAATTTTGAACCAACTTCCTTTAAAGAAGCTTCTTCTCATGATGAATGAAAAGAAACAATGCAAAATCATATGATGCCTTGATAAAGAATGGCACTTGGATGCTGGTTGATCCTCCATTGGGAACCAAACCAATTGGTTGGAAGTGGGTCTACAAGAACAAGTATAAAGCTGATGGTTCACTTGACAAGCACAAAGCTAGGCTTGTGGCAAAAGGTTTTGCATAGAAGGAAGGGGCTGATTATGAGGAGACTTTTTGCCCCAAAACAAAATGGGCTACCATCTAGATACTCTTTGCCCTAGCAGCTTAGAATGGTTTGAAAGTCCATCAAATGGATGTAAAGACTGCTTTCTTGAAGGGAGATCTAAAAGAGAATGTTTTTATGTCCTAGCCTGAAGGATTTGTTGTAAAAGGACATGGACATAAAGTATGAAATCTTGTGAAATCCTTGTATGGCCTCAAACAAGCATTGTGAGCCTAGTATGAAAAACTAACTGAGAATCTTCTGAAACTCAATTTCAAACATTATGATCTTGATGATGCAAATTTGTTTATCAAGAAGGTTGGAAAAACAATTGTATATCTTGTGGTATGTAGATGATATTTTGATGACAGGGAACAATGGGAGCTACATTGAATCCATAAAGAAGGAATTGAGGAAAGGTTTTGAAATGACTGATTTGGGCTATGTTCATTACTATATTGGTATTGAAGTAACTCAACATCTGAAGTCCATATTCCTTTCTCAAAAGAAGTACATTAGAGATCTGTTGAACAAATTTGGCATGACTGAATGCAATCCTTTGACTAGTCAAATGGAACAAAACTTAAAGCTCACATCCATTGAAGGAAAAGAATTTGAGGATGCAATAAAGTATAGACAGCTTGTAAGAAGTCTCAACTACCTAACTACTACTAAACCAAACATTCTGTTTGTTGTTGGAATCCTCTCCAAGTTTATGCAAAAGCCTTGTGAGGGACATTGGTCTACTGCAAAAAGAGTTCTAAAGTACATGAAGGGAACTCAAGACTTTGGAATCAAGTATACATAGGTGGGCAACTTTAGCTTGATTGGATGCTTTGATTCAGACTTTGATGGAGACAAAGAAAATGGGGTATCTATTCAAGTTATGTTATGATTCTTGGATCAGGATCTATTGCCTGGAGATCACGCAAAGAATCAGTTCCAACGGATTCCACAACAGAGGGAGAATATGTGGTAGCAACTGAGGCAACAAAAGAAATTGTGTAGCTCAGAAAAATTCTTGAAGATTTATAGGTAAAACAAGTACAATCGACTCCACTCATGATTGACAATACCTGGGCAGTAAAGTTGGCCAAGGACCCAAAGCTCCATGATTGAACGAAGCACATGAATACAAATCATATAATTCGACATCATGTTGAGGCCAAAGCAATCCATCTTCATCATTGTTCCACTAATGAGCAGATTGCAAACATCTTTACTAAAGTGCTTGAAAGAGAAAAGCTTGAAAGATTCAGAACAATGCTTGGACTCACCAACATCCCTTTAGATTAAGGGAGGAATGTTGACACCTAATCATAGGGATTGGGTGAACAACTATAATTAATGTAAATAAATAATAGAGGAAATCGAGAGTTATTGGGAGATGAACTGAACAATCACTCCCTCTTGTATATAATAATAAACAACCTGAATGAATAATATGATTACATTTGAGGATTTACCTCCTAGTTTGAAAAAATCCATGGAGATCTTATCCCAAGGTCTAGTGGGTGTTGATAAGGGATGGCATAAAACTTGTTCTCTATTTCTAGGATTTCTATTAAAACAAAGTATGCATCCTCTAATAAACTAAACTACATCCCCTTGCATTTTAGGTCAATAGAAATGCCTCTATAGGTTTCCAATTGTCTTATGAACTCCAAAGTTTCTTATAACTTTGGAGGTGTGATCCTCTTTAATAATCTACATTCTTTAATCTTTAGGAACACAAATATTGTTGCGTTTGTAGAGGAATTTAATATGGAGATGATAGTTATCCTTACTATCAACTTCTTCTACACAAATTAACCTTGTAGTTAATGAAATTCTCTTTAAATTCCTCATCTTTATTGTTTGGATCTTTGTATGTGTAATGGGAGAAAGGCTCCATGTGCATAAGAATATATAGACTTATGACATTTGATGTGGGTAGTCTTGAAATTATGTATACCAACATATGAATGTTGCATTTCTTATATCTGATGACTAGATGTGATTACTATAAAAGCACTGTCTACTTATAGTGTTTGGCTTGTTGAAGCTTACTCTAGGCTTGAAAATACTATATTTTCTAGTGATCAATGTGAATAACGGTTTCCATTCCCACTAGATTGTGCTTCCACTCCTTAACTATTAGAGACATTGTATAGATTTACTTATCTTGTGCATTTATTTTAGGACTCTATCCTAAAGCCTTTTAGAATGATATACCCTAGGTCATTCCCATAGCATATCCATTTGAATTTTTCTCCACCTAAAAATATTTTTAAAAATAACTTGATGTAATAAGTAGCGCATGATTGATCTTCCATTTGAACTCATCAAATTTTTTTATTGATTCATTCCCCAATGAAAACTCATCATTATATTATGGCATAAAGTGTAATAGTTACAAATGAAAATGATGATACAAACATCCCTACTATCTCATTGTTCTAAGAAATCTCCTAAATTTAGTTAAATTGGTATGAATTGGTCACTTAAGCATGACGTTCATCTTCAAAAGATATATATTAAGTTTCACTCCACCAATTACATACCCTAAATACATGAAGGAAAATGAAGCAACCTCACATTTTCAAAGGTTAAAATGTCAAATGCTTTTATTACAATCTCTACCACTTACATGAAATATGGGATATTCTCTTCGAAGTAAAGATATAAAAAATATATCATAGAAGTACATCATCACAAATGAATATACAATGGGTTTCATTACATCATTCATCAAATAGATAAATGTAGCTAGTGCATTGCATAAACCTAATGGCATACCTGGCATCCTAAAAGTGATATAGAAAATGGTTGATGCTAGGAGAGGGTATGGATTCTTAAGTGTGAACTTGTTCAAATATTTGTTGTCAATCCAAATTTTCCAAGTCCCATATTTATTAGGTACTGTGATGATAGGTGATCCACAAGTTATAGTGTTTGGTAAATTTAATTGCTAGAGTCAAGAGCTACTTCAATTATTTCCGCACTTCATTTTATTTTAGGATGGATTTTATTGATAACCTGATATTTGGGAATATGGCTTAAGGAAACAAGTATATCTCATGCTCCAATTCCCTATTAATTATTTTTTGGACTTCCAAATTGACATTACTTTCGTCAATTCTTCACTTTTGATGTCCCATCTTTACTCTATCTTTCTACATTTCCATCAATCTTATTGAAATGTTATTTGATGCATAAATTTCATATAAGGAAAAATAATTATGTTGCTGAATTAATGCCTAATGCTTTTTTTTTATGAACTGGAGATGCTAAAAAAAAATTGTTACTAACAATGCTTTTTTCCTAGTCAATTTTTGCAACCTGTACGCACATTCAAAAACCAATGTTCACATTTGACATATTCACGTGACCCTACGTAATATTTCGAGACATATTTTTGTTCCTAGCATTCGTGCCATGGTTCCATTTTTCTTATTTCACGTCCATGTTGATTCTATGGGTCTCCAGGCAATGATCAGTGGTCATGACAACCCATTCAAGGCAAAATCAGGTCATCGAATTTCGAAGTGATTCCTAATCAAACAAAGAAGAATCTAAAAAATATAAAACATGGGTTTTTCTCAAGGCATCCCCAACTAGCCTACAGATGAGGATTTTCTCTATAAAGTACACATTTTGGGAGATATCGAAGGTCATTTTAGGGGAAAATTCTATAATGCAGCCAATGTTCAGTTGTGTCATGGAATTAGTTAGAAAATCAAATTAGATCCATGTTATCACTAAAAATACCTCCTCGTTAGATCAATGGAGATCATTATGCCTTTGGTCAAAGTTCAACCTTTTCTCTGGCCTATTTTTAACTATAACACATGATATTTTCTACGCATAATGCTCTGTAATGCATGTCACATACTCTTTAGACAAAATACCCTAGACTATAACACCTTTTTTCTTCATCTAGCTCGTTAGTACCAAAGCTCACCTAGTCATGAGAGCAGAAGCCCAAGTTAAATCATTGTGACACTATTGTTCATGATTACAAACTCTTATATGTTGGAATGTGATCACCTCGACCTCATGTTCATCGTTTTCCTATACAAACAAAGAACCTAAAAGCAGCTCAAAGCGATTTGTATGAGAAAAAATCACCTAATGAAAGGTTTTTTCCCATCTTATATTCGAGAGAAATAGACAGTGCCCATAGCCTCCATTTACCTATAAATTGAGGGCTTTCCCATTTATAAAAGGATCAAAATTTAGGGTGTTGTTATGTTGACAAGATCATTATTGAGAGAGAGTATTGGAGCTAGGAGTGGGTGAAGGTTATGCTGAGACTTTGGAATCTACTGGTAAACATCCATCTTCTTAATAATATATCAATTTATTATTCTTCCTTCTAAATCATTGTTCAATGTTCATTTCTATTATCTTTAACCAAAAATTGTTTGTAAGCTTGAGTTACAGTGATTCATTCAACAATTTATAGTTGTTTATTCATTATGCTTTTGATTGATGGAATTATTATGGTGTAAAATTTTTTATCTAGTCTTGTATATGTGCAAGACCATATTTTGGAGCTATCCAGGAGCACTTGTTGATTTATTCGACAAATCCAATAGATCTTCACATGAAAAATCCAACAAATCTTCACACGAAGACAAACAAGTTCATCCTTCGCATTATCTTTTCAATTTTCAACTTTATCCTTGTATTGTTGAATGAATCATGTCTTAGAATAGTTGATCCCTTGTCTCATCTATCTCGAGTTTTCAAGAAAACTTGAGAGGGTTCTTATTTATTCATATGAGAAAACATCACCCAATGAAAAGTTTTTTCCCATGTTATATTGGAGAGAAATAGACAGTGTCCATAGCCTCCATTTACCTATAAATTGAGGGCTTGGCCATTTATAAAAGGATCAAAATTTAGGATGTTTTTATGTTGACGAGATCATTATTGAGAGGGAGTATTGGAGCTAGGAGTGGGTGGAGGTTATGCTGAAACTTTGGCATCTACTGGTAAACATCCATCTTCTTAATAATATATCGATTTATTATTCTTCCTTCTAAATCGTTGTTCAATGTTCATTTCTATTATGTTTAACCAAAAATTGTTTGTAAGCTTGAGTTATAGTGATTCATTCAACAATTTATAGTTGCTTATTCATTATGGTTTTGATTGATGGAATTATTATGGTGTAAAAACATTTATCTAGTCTTGTATATGTGAAAGACCATCTTTTGGAGTTATCTAGGAGCACTTGTTAATTTCTTCGACAAATCCAATTGAGCTTCACGCAAAGACAAACAAGTTCATCCTTCGCATTATATTTTCAATTTTCAACTTTCTCCTTGTATTGTTGAATGAGTCATGTCTTAGAATAATTGATCCCTTGTCTTGTCTGTATCGAGTTTCCAAGAAAACTTGAGAGGGTTCTTATTTATTCATTTGAGAAATATTCCCTATAGAAGAATTTGTGACTCCATCAGGGAGCGTATAACTTCCTAGTTTATTTTGTTTCCTAGATCCCATGTCTTTGATCTTGTCACTACTTTCATTTCTATCTTTTACACGCATATTGATTTAATTGATTTGAGTTATTGATTTTGAACCATACTTCCTTTTTCTAAGAAAAACTCATCTACCAAATCCTATGAGTGGAAATAATTTCATTATAATGTGCTCTATTGTTTGTGTCCAACGTGCTACCATTGAGTATAACACAATGTCTCATTCAAGTCACTTCAATTAGTGCCCTATTCCATGTTTTTCAACTTTGTTGTGGAATTCATGTTTGTGGTTTTCCATGTTTTTTCCTTGAGTCTCTATTGTCCCGAACTCTTATTACTTCTGGGACATTCATTTTTTCTTTTGAATATTATCTTAGCTTACATTGCTCACATCCTTGAAAGGAAGAGGAAAACACATTTCTTTCCTTAGCTACTTCATTGTTCATTTTATAGTAGTGTGCATTTAGTTTTGAGTGAGATTGTTTGCATTTATTTAGCATGTTGGAATTGCATTGTATATTTTACTTTGGGAAATGTTGACCGTGTTGGACCCACCAACATGTCAAGGGGATCTCCCTAGTAAGAATTCCTAATTAGACCTCAGACCATTTGGTGAAGGAGTCCCAATAGTGGGTCATAAGGAAATTCACTAACCATGATGTCACATAGAGGCAAGTAAGATAACTCTATCAGTAGCAAGGTTGTGACTAGTGTAGTGAGTCAAGGAATGATTATGAGAGGTTCCAACACTTCAAAGGGGGGAGGAAGGTGAAGGTGAGTTCCAAGTTGAAAGGGATCAATCCAAACTCTGCTAGGAACACACCACACAAAGGAGATCCACAACTTCTGGCAGAGCAGTCGACAAGGATGTGGAAATCCCACATACAAGGTAAGATAACTTGAACAACACTCATGGATCAGTCCAAGATGAATGTGACAATTAATATAACAAGGTTTAGAAAAACGTATGTCTTGTGTTCAGCAGAGTAATCGACATGGATGGTGATAGCATTAACAACATATGCAACACATTAACAATAAGATTCATATAATTGCATGTGAATCAATTCATACGCAAGTACATAAGTTAAATAACATATATCATTAAGGGAACCAGAGTAGTCCAACTATAATAACAACATATGCATGAAAATGTGTTGGATTATATTATATAAAGAAGTGTAAGTCACAATCATATGATACACCATGTAAACCTGCTAGCCCTATCGATAGAACGTTATAGCCACATCTACTTGCTCCTCCAAAGCGATGTACTAACTTCGTGCCATGGAGAAGCTAAGGTGCGTTAAAATACTGTCCAAGCCTTCTTCAAGATAGTCTTTGTAGAAGGTTAGATAACCAAAAGCCTATATAATGAGTTATGAGGGACTATTTATAGTGAAGGGTGGTGTGACCCTTGACATTCCCCTTTGTCACAATTCAACTACCCTCGTGACTCTTCACCTACTCTATGACTGTTACATCCAACTATTGACACTCAACTTACACTTGACATCAATCAACACTACAATGCACATGTACTCATGTGAGACAACATGGCTTGATAAATCCTTGCAAGACATTGCTGACACTTGGTCCCTTATGGTGAGACCAACTCTTTGACATGCTTGTGATGTTGAAGCTGGTGACTTGATGCCAAGCTTGGTCATCCATGATGGTGTGCATGCACCTCATGGTGACATCTTGCTAAAGCGAACTTTTGCCTCCATTCTAGCATGTGCATTGGTTCAACCCCTTCATCCAACTTGTCTGATAACATGTGAATGGTCTCTTGTGTATGGTTTAACTAGCAACACACTGATGTGTATTATCTGTGTTGATCTTGAAGTGTGTGTTGGTGGTCATGCACATGAACTTGTCAAAGTGCCTATTCAACCCTAGTTAGACTTGTTTCTTGTCTTCGCCTTGACGAGTGCATTTAATGGGTTGGATTGCATGCGTACGCTCAATGACATGCATGATGCTAGATCCTTTGCATGCGATCAACAACACTTCTCACCATGTTTTCTCTGTGTCCACTGCTAGGATGGATCCTTAACTTGTACTTGCACAATTTCATTCATGAGTGCATGTTGTGGCCACTGCTATTATTGTTGGTGCCGCAACTCATTGGACAATCTGTGTAGCTTCATGCTTTCCCTAAGTTGTTGCTTCAACACATGCAGTCCTTATTTTTTCCATTTTCTATCTTCACGTGATCTTCATGTCATGTCATCACTTCATAGTCTGAGTCTCCAAAGTTTGTTTCATTATCAGTGGATCTGCTTGACGTTGCAACTTTTCTCCACTTCTATGTTGTCAACGACCTTCCTCTTGCATCCGTTACATTTGGTATGCTACCTTCAGCTGTTGTTCATGATGTTTCTCACTGTGATGCTACTACTTGATATCCTTGTCCAAGAACAACTTGATGTCTTCATGAGTAGGTAAGCCCATTGACACTTGATCGACTACATCCCCAAGCATGCTCTGAACAATGTCTTTGTCTCTGCTCTCTTGGGAACAATTGTACTTGTACTGCTGAGAGGCAGATGAACACCTATGATACCTAGAGACATGGAAACACTCATAGCAAGCAATCTATCAGTAGAAAACCAAAACAAACATGAGAACTGATTTGCATACTTGGGTGAATGATCATGAAGGTTGTAGAATTTCAGCTGGGAGGTCGGGAGACTGACTACCAAGACTACACAAGGTAGAGTATGGGTTTTTAGGAGACTAATTGACTATTGGAACTACAAAATGCATAATCTAGTTGGGCAGTTGGCCGTTGGGATTGTGGAATGTGCGATTCTAGCTGGGAAAGACTGTTTTCCTAGGGACATAATTATGCAAATTTTTGGGCCAAATAGTGACCAACCTTGAGAAATGAACAATTCAGTCCAAGAGGTTAGTGCTGGGCTAGAATGCACAAATTTGGTGAGGAAGGTGAGCCTTCCTTCTCCAGATTGCACAATGCAACCTTGGTGAATGCACAGACCAAGCCAAGGTTGGCCCAACTCGTTGACGGGCAACTAAAAGCAAGTTAAGTCAATGAAATTCATGGTGACACTAAATAATAGCAGAAATGATAAATAATGCATGAAAAATGTGAATGGAAGATTGAAAAAATAGATCAACATGCATGTGGGTGGGGTTGTTCGTCGATTGGCAAACGTCTCTACAAAATAGATTCATGCATGTGACAACAGTGAGATAGCAATGAAAATAAAAACAAAGTTAGGACAAGATAGAACATATGTAAATGACAATAGGCATTCAAATAAATCAATAAAATAGTACTCATACAAGTGAAAACCCAAAAATCGACAGAAATGCAGCACAAGGCATGGGAAGTGAGCTTACCCCAAAACAACTAAGGTGAAAGTGCCAACTACTCCTACATGTGATGTGGGATGTCAGAGCTACAAGGTTGATGTAAGGAATGAGCTCTGCAGTGTTCGGTTGATAAGTTTTGATAATATTGAGGTTATGATGTGCGTTCCACAAATATAGGGGAAGCAACACTTGGAGGAAGGTTTCTAAATTTCTCCTTGCATGTAACCTCCAACTGCTAAACATAGATCCTTGAAACAATGGATTCCTTTGAATGTTGCCTTGGGAGAAACAACCTATGCATGCAAGTTTGTTTTGCTTGGTTCTGGAGGGAACCGATCAACTTAGTTGCACATGCAAGCAACTAATTAACTAGTGGAGAAAAATGTGCATTTTTTATTGTTAGTTGGGATGACTACCCAAGGGGACTGCACAATTTCTATGCGCAGTAGCTAACTGCTACCCAGATTTGCATAAATATTGGGATGAACTGCCTGTTGATGGGAAAAATTGTGCAATTCCTGCTGGGAGGGTTGGCTGGCAGGATTGCGCAATCCAGGAGAGCAAAATGCTGTCAGAGAGAATTGCACAATTCCTGGAGGGAACTACTGGTTTCCCTCCAGAAATGTGTAAATTTGACTGGGAAGCTACTTAGCCTACAGCTAGACCAAGTCTAGATGAGCAACCTGTGAAGGGAAAAGATCAAACTGTGATCGACAGGCTCCCTTTGAGCATAAAAAACATTGATGCTTGAGGACTTGATGCAGCAAGGGAAGCTATTGTGAAGGTTGGTAGGGAGGCTGCAAAAAAAACTAAGGAAAAATTTTGGAGGGTGGCTATAGCTGCTACAACACTTGGTGACACACAGGTAGAACTCCAGCTCTCTTAATGGACATTGTTCGTGAGAAGCAAGTCTAACACCTCAAGAGGTATTATTGAGTTCTTAGCTTATCTTGGTTTCACACTAACTTGATTGCAATATCTAGCATGTTCCAGACTCTTGGCCAATTGAGACACATTCCAACCCAACGAAACATAGTTGTTTAAAATGGGGTTGAGGGGTATATAAGTGCATAAGTAGTATAGTTGTCAGAGTCTAAGTTTCATCTCTGGTGTCGCTCCACTTCGAGAAGGCCGAGACAATACCACGATGGAGTTACATAGGAACACAAGCATTGCTCCACTGCCAGTGAGCCTAGTTAGTACCTCGGTCGAGTTGCTTGCATCACCTCCCTGCACAAGAATCCTTTCTCTTCTTTCACCTTATTCATTATTCCTTTTTGAATTTTTTGACTTTTCATTTTTTTTACATTTTCACTATGCATAGCACTTATTCATTTTAGAGGCGGAAGAGGCATCTCGAATTATTGAGGGCATAAGAGGTTGTTATTGCAGAGAAGTAGTTTATTGTATCCCTAACATGCATGTTAAGGTTTCCCCCTCACCTTAATCTACTTGATTGAGCTGACAAGGGTTAACCAAAAAACATTTGACTAGATAAGGTGACACTAGTTATCGTGCAAGCGTTGTGCTTACACCAAGGTTCACTTTGAATATTACATATTTTCCTTTGATGTATCATGGACTAAGAGTAACAATTTCATCATATAGAGGCAAGATGACAGATAACCAAGTAGTGATAGCTGTACAAACTCTCTTGTACTTTACCCAGCTCGCTTCATGAGTCACACATAGTTTCATGCAAACTAACCTGTGAACAAAACAAGTGAACAAACTAACAATCGACAAAGAAAAGAAAGAGTAGAAGTGAAAATGAAATAAAATCAAGTAAACAAAAAAGCAAGCAAATTCGGGGTTCTCAACACTCTTGCCACCCGTGCTCTAAGAATCTCTGAGGATAGCCACCTCGAATAGGAGAAATCTCATCTTCTTGAACTTTTTAAAAATAATGGGTACAGTAGGCCTCTGAGCCTTAACACTTTTCTCAGGGCCAACAAAGCACCAAGGCTTAAACCTACTTTTTTTGATCCTATCTCTAACGTTCATCTCCCATATATCCATGGAACCACGAATAATATTGCCCATATTCTTAAGAAGAGTAATATCTCTTCTTCACTCAAGCCTCTCAATACCATTAAAAGTTCCCTTGGATCTGTTAAGGACCCTATCAACCCTAAAGACACAAAAGGGGTTTACCTTATCCCCTACTCTTGTTCTATCCCCTACGTTGGAAAGACAATTAGGTCTATTATGGAGAGAATCGATGAACATGCGATTGACATTAGACACAATCTCTCTTACACATCAGCCCTTGCCGAACATTTTGTGAAATTGAAACACCATGTCTTCATAGAAGAGTCCAAATTCACTGCTATGGTTGATCATTTCCACCACAGGAAGCTCAGAGAAGCGATTGAAATAGAGAGGCATCCCAAAAACCTCAATAGGGATGATGGCTAGAAATTGAGTAAAAGCTAGATTCCATCTCTCTCCTCGTGACTCTTCTTCCCTTTCCTCTCCTCTCCCTTTCTGTTCTTGATTTGACCTTCCTTCTCGCTTTCATGTTTTTCCCCCTTTTGTATTAATTTTCCTTTAATTCCCCTAGTTATTATTTTTTTTTTCTAAGATTAGTTTTTCACCAGCCAATTTTAATCATTTCTTCTTCTATACAAATATAATAAATATATTATTATATTTGATTATTATAAAAGAAAAATATTATTAATGAATAAAATATTAGAGTGATATTATTAATCTCTAAATCAATAAAAATAATAACACCATAATATATGATTGATATGATTGAATATCTTTTGGTCTCCTCCAACAAATTACAATACTTCTATAATAGGCATATGAATTAATAATAGTAATTATAAGTTAATCTCTAACCCACCCTTGGATTAGTCAAACCCTAACAAACTACCCTTTTTAAACTAATATTTTAGAAGAACACAACTATCAATACATTTAACTAGGATTATGAAATAAAATATTCAATTACTTATGACAACTAGTGTTATTATTGAGCTAACCCAACCAACTATATTAGAAAAATAATTATAATATAATATTTGAAACTAATAATTTCTAGATAATTTTAAATAAATAGTAATATCAATTATATATTGAAACGAAATATTTATTTATTACCCAAAAGCTATTTCCTAACTAAATTTAATATTATTAATTTATAATATCGAACATAAATATTCATTTTTTACATATTAGCTAATTTCTAACTAATTCATTCAACAATCTAACAAATTACGTAATGGCTAATTTTCAACGGCTAACTCTAGGTAGTGACACATCCTTACTATTTATTCCCTCAGATCTATTGACTTCTCACCTTGTCCTAAGGATGAACCACATTAGTTGGTTCGAAACGCCGACCAAATCCTAACAATGTGATTAATCTGAAAGACTTATATCTACATTATGGATCACAAAAGTCTTAGATCTAACAATCAAAGCATGTAAGAAAACAAGCATGCAAGAAGAAAATTGAAAGAAAACACCACTAATCCTACATCAACGGTGCATAGTCGTGCTCACGTGAATTGATACTTCCAATGCAGCCACCGGCACATTGGTAGACCCATGTGAGTGAATACTTGGTCTGCAAGTAACCCAATTGTGCAAACCAACATACAAGAAATATATGACAATGAAGACAAACATAATTCATGTTTCAAGGTGCCCACAAGACATGCAAGAAAATGAAAGAAACAAAGATAACTTGCGTCACACGTGAATTCTTGTAATGCAAGACTCCTCCAATGCATGAGCAATGGGATCATGTAGTTCGAGTGGAGGAAGTGTGATTTGTGTGTGAGATGGATCTTCAATGCATACAGATGAGTGATGAAGAGCCTTGGGTGATTGAACAATTTATGATTGGAAGTGAGACTAAACCCAAGAGAGTGACGACCTGATATAACCATCAGCTTGGGCTGAAGTGCATCAACAATATTGGGTGTCTCAACATCATCATCAGGTTGGTCATCATAAATCGGTGGCTTCGAAAGATCAACTGTGATAGATTCATGATCACGATAAAAAATTGGAAGAAAATGGATCACGACCACCACGATCAGGAAAATCAATGAATTCTTTGGCATCCTCATGATCAAATGAATCAAACACAGGGGTATATGAAAATCAAATGAACTCATCCTCTGTTTTTCTAGAAAATATAAATGAAGGGTCAAGTGGATCTTTAATGAATAACTTATCCTCTCCTTTGTCGAATGATGGACTAGCATCTGGTGAGTCCTTCAAGTGATCAACAATGGGTGCATTCGTAGATGAAGACACACATATAAAATCATGGATGGAAGGTTCACCAAAGAAGCTAGGAAGGAACAGAGGAGGCTCGGATGGAAGGGGGTCATCCTTCATAGAGTGTTGATGCCCAAGCTCTGACTCATACTCTTCATGAATGACAATGCATGTTGGTTGTGTAACACCAACTCCGTCAATGGGTTGTTCCTCATTCACAACAAGTGAAGAGTCTAGAATGGATGAACATAAGACAACATCATCTGGAGGAACACTTGGGTGTGAAGATGGAGGCCTAAGAAAAGAATCCATATGGGAACTCAAAGGACAAACAACCAACTCTGTGCGAAAATTTAGTAGAGTGATGTTGGTAGATTTTGAAGAATGAATAGATGTGCGAACATGGTCCTCAACATCACTAGATGATGGTGGAACTGTTGAATCAAAGGGAGGTAGACAATCTGTTGAGACAGTGCCTTCTCCCGCATATAAATTGTGTAGTTCCATCAGCAAAGAAGGTTGAGTGAGATTTGACATCAATATTTCTCTTAGGATGGGAAGATTTCTTATGGCAGTACTCAAACCGGTCCAATAGATAACAAAACTTCATTTGGCTCTTCGAAGCTTGAAACTATAAGTCACGGAAGCACTGTCAAAAATCAATAATGGATTCATGTAGAGCCCTCCGTTGCTATAATAGTTTCCAGTCAAGATGGACTGGATCAAAATTATGGAATGTGTTTTTAAGAAGATCACAAAAGTGCTGACATGAGTGGCCGGTGTCAGCTGGTAGGCTGAGCACCCAATGAAATATGGATTCACGAAGTGTGAATGAAAGCAACAAATCAGCCTATTCATCAATGAACTCATCTTCCTCATAAATCATGGAAAGGAAGTTATGGAAGTGCTCAGGCGAGGCCACTTCGCCTTCCCCATCATATGTCTAAGTGGAAAAGAGATTGAAAATCGTCCCCTAGATGGAGACATCTACACGATTAGAAAAACACCTCAGCGGAAGAAGAATGGAAGACTCCATGAAAGATATGCAAAGGTTCAAAACTAGATGAGAGGACATTGCTTTTCATCAAGCCCTCCTTCTAACACAAGAAATTTTGATGGTATTAGACCCGCCAGCATGTCAAGGGGATCTCCCTGGTAAGAAGTCTCAATTAGACCTCAGACCGTTTGGTGTAGGATTCCCAGCAGTGTTATAGGAGTACTAGAAGATTGGCTGACCAAAAGCCTATACAATGAGTTATGAGGGACTATTTATAGAAAAGGGTGGGTGACCCTTGACATTACACTTTGTGACAATTCAACTACCCTCATGATTCTTCACCTATTCTATGGCTATTACATCCAACTGTTGACAATCAAATTACACTTGACATGACTCAAAATTACAATGCACATGTACTCATGTGAGGCAACATGGCTTGAGCAAGCCTTCCAAGACATCAGTGACACTCAGTTCGTTGTGGTGAGACCAAGTCTTTAGACATGGTTTTGATGGTGGAGCTGGTGAGCTGATGCAAAGCATGGTTGTCCATGACCATGTGCATGCACCTCATGGTAACATCTTAATGAATAAAACTCTTACCTCTGTTGCAGACGGTGCATTGGTTCGGCCCCTTCATCCAACTCGTCTGATAACATGCGCATCTTCTTCTTGGGTACGGTTGAACCAACAACACATTGATGCGTAGTGTCCGTGTTGATCTTCAAGTGTGTGTTGGTGGTCATGCGCATCAACTTTCCAAAGTGCATGTTTAGTCCCAATTGGACTTGTTTCTTGTCTTTTCCTTGGTGGGTGCGTTGAATGGGTTGGATTGCATGCATGCACTCAACAAAATGCATGCTTCTAGATCCTTTACATACGATCAACAACACTGCTCACCATGTTTTCTTTGTGTCTGCTGCTAGGATGTATCCTTAACTTGTACTGGTGCAGTTTCATTCATGAGTGCATGTTCCACCCACTGTTTTTCTTGTTCCTACTACACCTCATTAGAGAGTCTATGCAACTTCATGTTCTTGTTATCAAGAAATCTAGTGTCTATACAGAGTTGCTAGTCCCACTAAGACGGGTAGATATCTTAGAAACAAATAGATTAAAGTTACTTTCACTTTCCTTTATGAGAAGTAGATAGGACAGGAGCAAAGAATACCAACCTTGATCTTTCACTTGGTTCTCTGCTTGTTCCTTCTCATCATTGACAGATGTTTGCCACTCTTCCCTTGACCACTTCACTTCAAAGTACCTATGAAGTCAAGACAACATAATACCTTCAAAGTGCAGAGATCTACAGTCATAAACAATATAGGACCAAATATATATTGAACACATACATGCATATATCAGCTAACATACAATAATCTGGAGGAAAAATCGAATAGCTTTATTGATATAGAGGTTAGAAGAGAGGATTACAACCCATTGATCTGGCCCAGCATCATCCTCCCAGCAAGAAAGCCCTTCTTCACCTCATGAAAAGCTTAGATCACCCAACACTAATATTGCACTAGGAAACCAACAACACTTCCTTACAAGATACAAGGTTCAAGCCTCTGGATCTCTGGGATGATGGATCCATATATAGATGATTGCAGGGGGTGAGTTAGCTTCTGGGATTTTGATTAGTGTCCTCTCTCTGATAGTTATTGACTCCACTTGGAGATTGATGATCTCTCACTCATCCCTGGGCGAATTCAAAGAGACAAGTGTCACAGGAGAAGTTTCTAGAAGATTCCATGATCATCCACCTTGCAAACTGTCTCTGCCGTTTGTCTACTCTCGCCCATTGCACCCTACAGAAGGGATTTCCAGTATGCATTGCACTTTTTACACTGAGCAGGTGAGATGCATCGCACCCTCTGCACTGGGCAGTTTGTATGGTCCAGTTTTGACCCATTCTGAGCAATTTTCTATGGAGAACTTTTGGGAGATGATGTAATCAGCTGACATGGTTCCTTTAGGGCATGAAACAAAACTTTTAGGGACTTAGAATCCCTTGGTTTATGGACATATGTGATTGAGGTTGTAGTGCCCCAAATATGTCTATAACAGTTGCCCCCTAAAGCATGAGGTTGTACATATTTGATGTCGGGTTAAATGCTTTATCATGAGGATTCAAGGTTCTTTCGAACTGGAAGGCGTCCCATAATAAGATACAATACAATAAATTATCTTCATAATATTTTCATGATCTAGCTGAGGTGGGCATTCCCATGCTCTGCTTTATAAATTCATTTTCATGTACATAGGACAGACAACTGTCTATGTGGCAGACTGATGATTTTGGTAGAGCCATCATCCTTTGATTTGGATGATCACCTGTGCAGCAATGATGTACATTTGATGTCTTTATTTTCCTGAATATATCATAGCCTAGATGGATGAAACTAGATTTGGGGTCTTCAAACTCATCCAATCTTTGTTCGAAGTACAAGTTGATCCACATGAAAAATGTTCTAGAGTCGAACATGGAAAGACATCGCCTGATTACCAGCCACTGATGTAAGTTGTTAACAGGCGCGAGAGGAATCACCGATAATGATGATGACCCTCAAGGTACTACAGTAAATTTTGTGTGGTGTGAAAAAGGGACTTAGCATTGGACACCACACAAATTCTTTTAGTCAAAGGCCATTGATGAAAACCTGTCACCAGAAGTGAGAAACTTTCGATTAAGGCATACAAGCTTCAAAGTACTGAAAGGGTTGTTCCTAGGTTGACTTCTTGGATAATGAGCTATCATAGACAAGAAGTAACTCGTCGTAGGAGGGTCTTAATGAATCCCACATCTACGACACAGAATGGAGCAAATGATTTTGGAGGTGAAAATGATATGACGATATAGGGTTTAGGGTGGTGGTCATGAAAGGATGGAGCATGAAGGTATTGTAGCGGATGAGACACAAGATGGGTTGGTGAATTCTCTGACTGACTTCTCTTGAACATATTGTCGACACTGAAATGGATTGTTAGCATTAACCCCGAAGATGGATGGTATGGTGGACCAATGGTAATATGACCAGTGAATGGAATAACCCAACCCGACTCAATCATGGTGATGGAGTGAAAGTGTCATGTTCAAGAGCGATGTGCTACCAATAAAGTTTCTTCAAGTTTTCTTCCCACTTTTTCCCTAGTCATTGCTAACGAGTACCTCTTTATTTTTGTCAAGCTTGAGGAGGATAACATATGCTTGTTCTATAATTTTCCCTTCGGGCAAACCCGTCGCTATGTTTTAACGAGACTAGCGACAGTGAAACTCGTTCTTGTTTGCATGGACAAGTTTGTCGCTATTGGTTTTAATGCGTTTAACGAAAAAGAAAACTCGGTCCTTTTTCATTTTTAGAGAGTTTGAAAAGGGATGGAAAGAAAACTTCGGTGATCCTTTTTCTTCATATAATCCCTTAAGTCTGAAAAAGTATAAAATAATACCAAAGTGATGAACTTTCAATAGTTTTAACAAGCCGAACAAGACAAGCGCTCGATCCTTTTGTGTAATAATCCCTTAGGTCCAAAAAGATTAAAATCTAGAGGAGGGATAACACTCCTGGTAGCTTTAACGAGCTGGAGAGGCCAACTGCTTAGCAATCTTTTCATATTTTATGAGTCAAGGGAAAAGAGCTTAAAGGAGACTCATCTTTGAGGAACAAGTGATATATTCAGGTAGCTGCTAATTCAAGGTAAGGTTTGGAATTTTCCAATCACAGCAGTGTCAGAAGGATGGATAACTAAATCACTCTTCGCAGTTATTCCTCAAAAGGGTAAACAATCAAATGGAGGTGCATGATCAGCTAAAACAGAGTGGAGGTGATGGCAGGAACACGACCAGGGCTCAAAAGCTGATGATAATGCATTCTCAATGTTTATTTACCGAAGGTTGGTTCATTTCTTAGTGAGCTTACACTCTGGGGAAAAATTTGCTCATTGGTTTAGTTTAATTTTTAACGAGCTTAAACTTCGCATAAAAACTGCTCGTGCTAGTCGTATAATAAGGATGTCCCACGATAGGTTCAATTTTTAAGGAGCTCGCTCCATTCAAAACTTTGTTCTGCTCCTTCTCGCATGCAAGCTAGAAGTGACTAACTACTGTCCTAGGGGTTAGCTACTGAGGTTAGGTAGGAAAATTTTTTCCTTTACTTTGCTGGTGCCATACGGCCCCTGCGAAGGCGAACGGTCCCTTTGACCACTCACCTAACTTAAGCAGTTTAAGTTAGTGGAACTATAGAGTTAGCATTACGCTGGTCGCTTTTAAATTGCGCGCAAAAAGGTTTGCATGCCCCTAGGTATAGCGAAGTAGAGTTTCCAGGTTACCCTTTAATTTGCAGACAAAACATTTGTTATGCCAAGAAAGGCCTATATTTTCTAGGTTACCCTTCAATTTGCAAACAAAACATTTGTTCTATCGGGAAAGGCCTACCTTCTAACGGAGGTATCCTATTCCAGTCCAACCCCATTTTCCTAAATGGATGGGCATGTCAGACCAGTCATATTCCTACACGGAAACTTACCCTATACTTGAAGTTTTCCTACCGAAGCAGACCGGGGTGCATGCCCCCCTGGGTTTCAGTCATGTCCACTGAATTACTCGCGTTCTTCAGGTGGACAGACTGGAGATTGATGAGACATTCCTTGCGTGAAAAGACTAGTTAGGGATGGCATTTGATTATCAACTATGTGTGAGACAGGGAATGAAAGCTGGTCTATGAGCTAGACCATTCGGCCTTCATGTGGGAAACACATTACTCAAAAGAGAAAGGAGACGATGGCTCCTATGCTATAAATATAGTCGCACCAAAGGAGTAGATTATAATCTAAGGGTCCTTGGACTACCATTATGTTCAAATATATGGTTTTCCCTCTCAAAGCTGTAGGAAAACTCGGAAGGATCCCTAACGGTTGATTGGATCATTTATCGAAGCCTGTTAGATTTCTCATCTCAGGCAGAAGTGATGGTGAACCAAGTGCTTTCCAAGCAGTTGAGGAAAGGATACTCACAGAAGCCCCTTCATCTATGATGGTACTGACCATGACCATTCTGTAAGCTTGTACAATGATTTGGAATGGTACATTAGATGGTAAATGGGGTCTACCTAAGATTCCGATCAAAGGAAATGACTAGGTTTCTCGGAGGTGGGATCGAACAAACGGCTGGATATGACCCTAACGAACTTCTTTCCTGCGGTAAAGGAATGGGTGGATTTCCCCCATGTTCATTAGAGTCTGTTTTTTATGAAAAGAATTTTAACGGTGTCATTCTCATTCTCTTCGGCGACTATATCATCTAAAGACGGACCTTCCAGAGACAAGACTAGGTCGGTTGCTGCCTCAATCTTTTGACTTTCATCTGGTGTGGACTCAGAGGGTTTGTCTTTAATGATAGATGCTTCGACCGACCACAAGGCCCTGTCATTCAGATTTTCAACTAGGGATGGACTTGGCAAGAGTTTCTTGTACCCAGGAGGAAGCCGTAGCCGTGAAGTAGGAAGGTTATCCAAGACTCTTTTAGCTTCGTCCAGAAGGGACAACGATGGACGACATGATTTCCTTCGCACAATCTACAAGGAAATTCACATTTTCCTTTCTGTCCAGAGACTTTGTTTTTGCTAGTTGACGGTGTACTCTCAACATGATTATCAGAGGTTGATGACATCGGATTGTGCAAACGAGGAGACCAGTCCCTTAAGATCTGAGGGATGCAAGGACAATCTTGATGATAGTGGTCTCCTTTGCGAATGACACATGGATATTTCTGTTTGGATGGTGCAGTGTGTGGATTTTCGTTAGATGATGCATGATTTCCCCTTTTCGCCTTTGGCTCCTTCTTCTTCTTTTCTTTCTCCTTCTTCCCTTTCTTCTTCTTCTCAGTTACTTGGTCTTTAGCTTCACCAGCTTTGCCAAGCGAAGAGGAAGGAGGGGAGGAAGAAACAAGATAAGTAGAAGGTTGGGGGGTAACTCTAGTATCATCTAGTTGCTAATTTGATTGTTCAGGAACCGCGGCGGTTTGAACGATAGAGGTTGAGAAGAGCCATATGGGAAAGCCAATTGTCAGTCTTGGGAGGGACAATGTGGCCATATGACGTGCGCCAACATCTCCCCAAGAGGAGGAAGGACAAGGATTTTTCCCAAGGGGAAATCCTTGGTTCGTGGACTCCAATTTTCTTAACCTAAGACCAACGAGGGAACAGTGATTTTATTCCGATTAAAATAAATTTTAGACACTTTGGCACAACTTGCTTTTTCAATTTTCAAGAGTCGAGAAAAAGCAAAAGATGACTCTAGTCGCCTTCGATTTTTAATGAGCTTGAAGTGACAAGTGCTCAGATGGACCTTTTCTTTTAAGGAGTCTGAAAAGGAACGAAAGAGACTACTCTGGAATTCTACACAGAGGGATTACCAAACCAATCGCAAAATTGCAGAATACTTTTTACGATAAGGAAGTCAATCTTCCTGAATGCTTTCTTGAGTGCATTGTGATCGATAGGGTGGCAGACACGGCTTCCTAAGGATAAAGGATGTAGCCTATTGTGGTCTCCCAATATATACTCGATGGTACGTGGGAGCACAAGTCCGTACTGGCACTTGTCGTCTCAAAGAGGAGGAATCAACCAACCTATAATGAAAGTGATAGTTACCAGGGTTTACGACGTCGGAGTACATCTCTAGCTTAGACTTCTAAGTGTTGTGCGTTAGGTTCATTGAATTTATTTTGCAGTTGATCTTTCTTAAGAAGTTTTCCTTTCAGGTTCACCACATGATGTAGATATATGATTCCTAAAATGAAATCTAAGATTATAAACAATTGCTTTATCTTCTTTTTGCAAAGAAAATCCTAGCTACTAAGGAAAGAGAAATTAGATTATTTTCAACAAAGAGTAGAGAGTACACACTATATGCATTGTCCTAAATCAACAAGCAGTCTAAATGCAAATGCATGTGCATGTATTTGTTTTCGCTTTCTTAATGTGTGAATGACAAAAAGAATGCTGAGTACAAATTTGAATTGTTTCAAGAGACAGTACTAACGATTTTCTTTTCAAAAACGAAAGGAATATCATGACGACACTTTGCGATTTTAAATTGAAAATTACTTTTGACACTTCAAAAACTACTAATTCAAATCAAATACAAGAGTAACAGTGTAATCAACCATCAAGAAAAATAGAATTCTCTTTTTTGACTGAAAACGACACTTGCGACACTTTCAAATCAAAAGACGAGAGCTTGATTACACTACTTCTTTGTAAAAGAGGACTGTAAATGGCGAACAATACATAAAAAAATTTACAGGTCTTTGTACTATGGAGGCTGAATCATGCAAAGGAAGGGAGTTTCCACAGAGGTATACTGATCATAGACAGTAAAACTCCTAAACAAAGCTGAAGACAGTGAACAAGAAACCAAGATCTATAAGCAGAAGAGGTCTTATCTGATCATTGTACCTGTAACATAGGGAAAGTGCGATGCATCTCACTTACAGCACACAGGAGGTGCAATGCATCCAGATTCACAAGAGGAGAAGGTGCGACTGTCCAGGTACGAGACTTCAACTTGGTTCTGGGTCACAGTTTGTAGCTTAGTTTAGGGATTTAGGCCGAGAAAATGATAGTCACTA
Organism: Pinus taeda; assembly: GCA_000404065.3. Lineage (NCBI taxonomy): Eukaryota > Viridiplantae > Streptophyta > Pinopsida > Pinales > Pinaceae > Pinus > Pinus taeda. Next base: position 108,958 of record APFE030590780.1, read on the forward strand.
AATGCAAATCACAGGGGCTGAGCTAATGAGGCTACTTGAGCCACCACCAGGGCAATTAGGATGTCTACAAATCAATTATTCATTTTATTAAAAAACCTGGAGATAGACTAAAGCAACATTGATCTACTTTGCACTTGCATAGAAAATGCAGTTCGAAGGCTAGCTGGCTTGACTTGAGGCTTCGTCTGTAATTTTATAAAGTAAACAAATATAGACAAGCAAAAAAACTAGTCGCTCCCCAGTGGAGTCATCATTTTGTTATCGGGAAATCTAGTGTCTATGTAGAGCTGCTAGTCCCACTAAGATGGGTAGCTATCTTAGAAACAAATAGATTAAAGTTACTTTCGCTTGGTTCTCTGCTTGTTCCTTCTCCTCTTTGATAGATATTTTCCACTCTTCCCTTGACCACTCCACTTCAAAGAGTACTTGTGAAGTCAAGACATCATAATACCTTCAAATTATGAAGATCTACAGTCATAAACAATATAGGACCAAATATATATTATACATGCATATATCAGCTAACGTACAAGAATGTGGAGGAAAACTCAAATAGCTTTATTGATAGAGGTTAGAAGAGAGGATTACAACCCATTAATCTGACCCAGTGTCATCCTCCCAGCATGAAAGCCCTTCTTCACCTCATGAAAAGCTTAGATCACCCAACACTATGATATTACGCTAGGAAACTAATAGCACTTCCTTACAAGATACAAGATTCCAACCTCTGGATCTCTAGGATGAGGGATCCATATATAGATGATTGCAGGGGGGTGAGTTAGCTTCTGGAATTTTGATTAGTGTCCTCTCTCTGATATTTCTTGATTCCACTTGGAGATTAATGATCTATTACTCATCCCTGGGTGAATTAAAAGAGGAAAGTGTCACATGAGAAGTTTCTTGAAGATTCCATGATCATCCACCTTGCAAACTGTCTCTTCCATTTGTCTACTCTCGCCCATTCCACCCTACAGAAGGGATTTCTAGTATGCATCACACTTTTTACACTGAGCAGGTGAGATGCATCACACCCTCTGCACTAGGCATTCTGTATGCCCATTTTTGACCAGTTCTGAGCAGTTTTCTGTGGAGAACTTCTGGGAGATGATGTAATCAGCTGACCTTATTCCTTTAGGGCATGAAACAACACTTTTAGGGACTCAGAAGCCCTTGGTTTATGGACATATGTGACTGGGGTTGTAGTGCCCAAATCTGTCTATAATAGTTCCCCTTGAGTTGTTGCTTCACCACATGGAACTCCTTCTTTGTTCCATCTTCTGCCTTCATGCGATCTTCATGTTGCGCTGTCACTTCATAGTTTGAGTATCCAAATTTTCTTTCATTATTAGTGGATCTACTTGATCTTGCAACTTTTCTCCATGTATCTGTTGTAAATAGCCTTCCTCTTGCATCCATTGCATGCACTACATTTGCTATGTTGCCCTCATCTATTATTCATGATGCTGCTCGATGTGATGCTATTGCTTAGTGTCCTTGTCCAAGAACAACTTGATGTCTTCGTGAGTACGTAAGCACATGGACACTTGACTGACTGCATCCCCAAGCATGCTATGAACGGTGTCTTCACCTCTGCTCCCTTGGAAACAATTGTACTTGTACCACTGAGAGGCAGATGGACACCTGTGATACCTTGAGAAATGGAAATACTCATACCAAGCAATTTATCGATCGAAAACCAAAATGAACATGAGAATTGACGTGTAACATACTAGGGAGAATGATCGTGAAGGTTGCACAATTTTGGTTGGGAGGTCAGGAGACCGACTGCCAAGACTACACAAGATGTTTTCTGGGCTGTTGGGAGACTAACTAACTGCTAGAACTGAAAAATGCACAATTCAATTGGGTAGTTGGTTGTGGGGATTGGGGAATGCGCGATGCAAAATCAGAAAGACTGTTGGACTAGGGAGATATTTAAGAAAATTTTTGGGCCAAGAAGCCACTGACCTCGAGAAATGTGAAATTCAGTCTAGGAGGTTAGTGCTGGGTTAGAATGCACAAATTTGGAGAGGAAGGTGAGGCTTCCTTCCCCAGATTACACAATGTTGCCTTGGTGAAGGCAGAGATTGAGCCAAGGTTGGCCCTACTCACCAATGGGCAATTGAAAGTAAGATAATTCAATGAAATGCATGGTGTCACTAAGTGATAGAAGAAATGATAAACAATGGATGTGAAACATGAATGGAAGATTGAGCAAATAGATCAACATGCATGTGGGTGAGGCCAACCATTGGTTGGGCGAGCACCCGTGAAAAAAAGTTTCATGCTTGCGACAACAGTGAGATAGCAATGGAAATTGAAACAGAGCTAGGGAAAGATAGAATATATGTAAGTGACAACATGCATTCAAAGGAATCAAGCAAACAATACTCATACAAGCAAAAACCAAAAAAGTGCCAGAAATGCAACATATGGCATAGGAAGCGAGCTTACCCAAAAACAGCTAAGCTGAAAGTGCCGACTACTCTTAGATGTGGTGTGGGATGTAAGAGCTAGAAGATTGATGTGAGGAATGAGCTCTGTAGCATCCGGTTGATAAATTTTGATAATATTGAGGTTATGATGCGTGCGTCACAAATATAGGGGAAGCGACACTTGGAGGGAGATTTCTAAATTTCTCCTTGCATGTAACCTCCAACTTCTAAACATAGATCCCTAAAACAAGGGATGGCTTTGCATGATGCCTTGGGAGAAGCAGCCTATGCATGCAAGTTTGTTTTGCTCAGTCTCAGAGGGAACCAATCAACTCAACTGCACATGTGAGCGACTGCTCGACTACTGGAGAAAAATGTGCATTTTTGAATGTTAGCTAGGCTGACTACCCAAGAGGATTGCACAATTTATAGGCCTAACAGCTTACTGCTACCCATATTTGTGCAAATCCTATGCTGAGCTACTTGTTGATAGGAAAAATTGTGCAATTATTGCTTAGAGGGTTGGTTAGCAGGATTACGTAATCCAAGAGACCAACATGCTGTCATAGGGAATTGCGTAATTCATAGAGGGAACTATTGGTTGCCCTCCAGAAATGTGTAAATTTCACTAGGAAACTTCTCGGCTTGTATCTAGACCAAGTCTGGATGAGCAACCTATGAAGGGAAAAGATCAAACTATGACCGAAAGGCTACCTTTGAGCAAGAAAGACAATGAAGCTTGAGGACTTGATGAAGCAAGGAAAGCTGCTGTGAAGGTTGGTAGGGAGGCTCCAAAATAGGCTAAGGAAAATTTTTGGAGGACTATGGTTGTAGCCACTACCATAAGAAACAAATTTTGTTTCTCTCTCCTTATGGAAATAGTCTTCATTAAAAAAATTATTTAAGAGAATTGTTTATATGGTTTGAGTTAGAGTCATTGCAAATTTCATATTTCAAAACCCCTAATAAAGAATTTTAAGAAGTACCCTAAAAGAAATCACATTAAATAAAATTTATTAGTAACTATTTTCACAGGGAAAACAAAAAATAGTCTAGGCTAGGGCCTTGGGTTAGGTTGTGAAAGTCAACCCTTCAAGGCTTCAAACTAGACTAGAGTCACTAGAGAGAGAAAATCCTATTACAGGAGTTAATTTTGAGGCAACATTGAGTCTACAAGAGGGTAGCCTGACTTCAATTGCATTTTTCTTGACATTCGTGGTACTGGGGATTCCTTCAAGAATTTTAGGGTTGAGTCGGGGACTTAGGTTCCCTTCTTGCATGGCGTGATGCCTACAACCTTGACCCCAACAGCTATGATAGTAATTTGTAGGTAAAGTGTAGTGACCAAAATTTTAGAGAACATGTGTTATTAGCCTATTTCACTCCCTAGGGTTAATAACTACGAGTCCTTATGCTTGTTGACCTTTTTCCGGCCTTAGCCACTCTTTTTCCTAGTTTTTACCACATCCACATGGGTTTAGGCTTATGCATGTGTTTGTATCCTTCTAGATGCATGGAGAACACCTTGTGCATCTGGCTATAACCGAGATTATGATGTTTTTTCCATATGGTGGAGGCTTCCTCTAGAGATTTGTGGTTCCTTGGTGATCAATTCGACTCATCACCTTATCCTATCTATTTGAGTTGGATGAGACTTGTTATTAAGAAGCTTCTCTAACTTCTCTTTGTCCTGAGCATCTACATTTATCCTCATAGGATTCCTATTCTTCTTATTTATGTTGGGCCATATTCTAGGGTGAGGTTAATTTTGGATAACCAAAGTTTTGGAGAGTGAGATCTAGAAAGTCTATGCTACCACTGTTATTCAGATTTGAGGGCTTCATGCTATTGTGATTCCTTATTCATTATAGTGGAGAGACTCTACCAGGATTAGGAGAGGAGAACCATAGCTTGAGGTATATTGATGTATTTTCATTTATATGGTTAGTTAAATCTATTTTCCTTCTCCTTATATAAGCATTTGCAATGATTTTTATGTGTAATTGCTCGATGTTTTAAGTTGACAATCTTCTATGGAAGATCACTTGTCGTCTTCATTTGTTTTTGTTTATGTGAAGGATTTGAATTAGAAGAAGATGAAATGGATTATGTGATTAGAGTGCAAAGATTTTGCAGCAGGCCCAAAACCCTTCACCGACCTATGACTACACAAGCTACTTGATCATATTTTATAGCATTAGAATTTGCATAGAAATTGCATGCATGGCCATACGGTTTGGGAAATTTTGTTGGATTTTATTAGCCATTCTTCTTACTATCTGTTGATCATAATTGGGCATAATATCATGGAGAAATATTCCCTTTCATGTAAGATTTATTATAACAAAATTGGTGCTTTCAATGAGATATTTCTTTTTCTTTGCCCACTCTGCTTTGGAATTTCTTTGATTTTCTCCTATTCTAGTTTCTGGGGATCTCCCAAATTTTTCTAATCATTGACGACTATTTTTGGGGTTTATTTTTCTGAATAATTGTCTTTTATGTCCTCTTGTGTATGTTTTTTTCAGAAAATTTAGGATTATTCCCCAACCACACACATAGAACTCTAAGCTTGCAGCTATAAGACTTCAGCTGCTATCTTGTCGTGTCAAGCATGCCATTATAACTGTAAGCAACAAAACTCATACATGCGATTATTTATTAAACTCATAAACTTAAAATTTTCCCTCTAAAATTTATGACGTCTGATTTGGGCTTGTTCTTGGCTTTCTATCTGTGGTTTGAGTTCATTTCCAAAACTGATTGTTATGAAACCAGTTCAAGAAAAGATAGAAAAGATAGATCAACGCCTTAGAATTTAGCCTCTTCAAGGGGGAAACCTCCTTTGCATTACATAAATGAACAATTATTCGATGATACAAATGAAAAGACCTCCTTTCTATATATAGGAGTCTAAGGGGTCATAACATAATCAGAGCCTACATAACAATAATAATGTAAGGGCAAAATAATAAGAATAGTGGGCTTCTATGGGGCACAATAGTAACAATATGGGCACTACATGGGTACATCAATATAATAAGTGGGTTTTACTAATAACAATAAGGG